>JAZHYW010023391.1:0-20656 GCA_037355805.1 Ixodes ricinus
GGAAAAGCAGACGCCGTCGGACCACGATTGCTTGGGCGGGAAGAACTTTGGGTTGAATTCACGGATACTTGTGGTCATCAGATTTATTTGTTTTGTTAACGTGAACGCCAGAAAACCGTCAGGTTGTGCGGACCACCTGCGGACTACGTTCAGTGCGTCTTCAAGTTCAAACGGCCGCTGATTCTTCGAACTGTCGTCTGCTCTTTCAACCGTCTCTGCTTGTCGTCTGCTCTCTTAGAGCGACGCCGGTCCGTAAACCAAATGTTGGCCCGGTACTTGTGATAAGAAGTAAAGTGCAGGCCTCAAAAGACTTAAATTTGAAGGTTGGTAAGCAGGCTCGATGTAAACAGTAGATACGGAGATGCTGATCATTGTTACCAGTGACCATCACCGACTTGTTATGCCTAATTCAGTTGGTCCGATTCTGCTTGCGATTTTCAGTATCGACGTCGACCATCTCAGCTACGGTTCACGCTTTTGCAGCCCGAGCGGCGTCGCGACTGAAAATTCTGAGCGAAATCTCATCATGCGAATCAGGCTTTAGCGTACATTCTTGCGGCGTCCACGCGGAATGAATCGCCACATGTCACATTATTCACGCAAAGTTTTGCGGTGTAACGAGCCTCGATAATTTCGCTGACGCCGCTCAAGATGGTCAGACATCGCCAGGAAGACGTAGAACCAACAATTCGAACGCGAAAAGGGCAGGGGGACTCACACTGACGCCGACAACATCGCATTTCAATGGTGTGTTTATGGGCGACGGCGAGCTTCTTGCCCACACCCCCATCGCGCATGCGCGGCGCCGGTGGCGTCCGCTAGGGGCGCTCCGGCGCTCTGGTTTGTTTTTAAAACATGAGGGGGTGTATATGGTTCTTATATGTTCTTATATATATCTTGTATGATTCATATGTGTTTTTTGGACACTGAGAAATTTCTCACACAAATTACTTCTTTCACTAGGTTACGCGTCTTTTTCTGGTATAGTCCCAAGATGCCCGGTCTCGTCCGTCTTGGGCATGCCTCTGCACTCTCTATTTCGATCGTAGTAATTTCTTGGCGTATCTCATTTCGGGTTGGCCCCGGATGAGGAGACTGGCTGCCGAACGTTTCACCTTCAAGTCGATTTGTCTGCCGCGTATGTCGTTTTTTTCCGATGCCGCCGGAATGCCGGTCCGTAGTCACTGAGTACGGATATTCCCGACCGTCGCTCCGCAATGGTAGAGAAATGGTGAGAGTCTCCCCGGGCTTCATCAAGGTGCTTGCGTAGCAGGCCGCCGCGTAGCCTCTCACCCGGACCCACGTTGGCCAGAAGAGCGTGCGAGGTTTGTTGCAGCGATTCCTCTACCTTCTGGCGCCGGGCTGAGGAACGGCGAGGTTCTGCTCGTTGGCGGTGAAAGTTGCTGCTGCCATTGCTGCAGCGGCTGTCTGGCGTTGGTATTGTTTTGACTCGGCTCTTCCTGGGTTCCCTTGCCCGGTCTGGGTCTCTGTTGCCTTTCCGCCCTCTGCTGGTTGCTGAAGCCGGCCCTTGCTGTACGGTTCACGCTGTCTCACCGGACACTTGGGATCAGCTGGACGGAAGTTATCTCCTTGCAGCGGTACCTCTGATGATTCTGATGAAAATGTTCACCGGGGAGGTGGTTGGCCCGGTGGGGCCAGTTGAAGAGGTGATTCAGGAGCAGAAAGATCGAGCTCGGAAAAACGCGTCCACACTCTATCTGCCCCTCTTCTTCTCGGCCGCTTCTTCTGGCTGCGAGTTGAGGGGAGGAACGCTGCTCGTTTTTCTTTAATTTTTCTGCGACTTCTGATGCGTGTGGGGAAAAACGAAAGCATGTTTCATAAGTCATTAAAATCAGGGATTCGTTCTAAGCGGTATTTGCGCAAAGTATAAACGTTGTTGCATCGCCCCTTTAAGGGCAGTTAAAGTCGCGTAACCAAAAGTCTCCTGGGATAGGTTCCATAAAAAGAAAGAAAGCTGAGGTCGCGTGCGCCCTGAGTACAGTGCGTTGTCGCTCACCAAACGTATATGGAACACGCGAACTGTCCGATACGAGCGCCATCCTGGCGTCAGCCGAAAAACCCCTTTCATGACGTTGCGTTTAAAGGCCTGTTCACACTCTTGCGACCGAGTAAGACCGAGAGAGACCAGACCTGTTTTTAAGCCTCTTGCGACGTCTCAGGACCGGATGCGCTGCAGCGGAGCTGGTCCTAAGCCATCCTCAAAAAAGAGCCTAGCAGTGGTCCATCGCGTTCGGGTTCGTGGCAGACAATGGAGGAGTTTTAGTAGATCGTTCCGATACCTCCGATACCCCGATAACGATACGTATATGTAAGCGCAAAGGCGGAGGCAGAGTAGAGAGTTTTAGTAGATCGTTCCGATACCTCCGATACCCCCGATAACGATACTATATATGTAAGCGTAGCGCAGTGGCAGGCAGAGCGAGAGTTTTCAGTAGATCGTTCCGATACCTCCGATACCCCGATAACGATACTATATATGTAAGCGCAAAGGCGGAGGCAGAGTATCGGGCATGGTTATCGGAGTCATCGGAACGATCTACTAAAAACTCTCTAGTATCATCGGGGTATGGTTATCGGAGTCATCGGAACGATCTACTAAAACTCTCTATTGCTTTCCACGTGCCGCCGCTGTACCCTGCTGGTTCATCGTTAATGTATTATTCCATCATTTGTGTTCACAATAATTTCATAATTTGATTCTTATATATGTCAATTTGTTATAATGCATTAAACAAGATATATTTATATATCTGTGATATTATTTTGAGTTCGTGGGTCCGAGGCTACTCCCTGTAGCTGTTAAGGGAGCTCGGCGACTCCGTTTAACGCAGGACCTACCTTAGCAAAAGGGACCTTTATGCGCCGTGTGATCACGATCTCCAGCTCCCTTTACGACAGTACCTGGGCTAAAGGTACCCTTACGCTGCCGCAGGATTTAGGGGATAAGTTATACCCCATTCACACGGCAGCGGTAAAGGTACTGCTAACAGACTCTATGGTCAGCAGGAGGCGTTGGCTGAGAGGTACCTGTCGTAAATGGCGTTCTTGATCACATGATAAATAAACGGAGCATTTTAGGTTGATGTCGATTGCATTCCTGCTAAACCGCGAGAGGAGCACGTGATAAACTATTATTCCTCGAAATCGGTTGCACGCGCAGTTTTTGTAGTGTAGTGGCGGGAGTTTGTTGATAGATTGCGGCGAAAAGAAGAGGAAATAAAGGTGGAGAACAGTGATGGTCGCCATTGCTTGGCTCCTGTCTCTGCCGCCTTTCTGACCATTATTTACCATTTCAACAACTCTACATGCCAGTGACGCTATCGAAAGGAATGGGTGACGACGAGGATAAAAGGTCCTGGCGGGAGAGTTGGACGACTCTTCTAGAACCTCGAACAAGAGCTCGCAGTGGTCCATCGCGTTTGGGTTCGTAGAAGATTCTTTTCCACGTGCCGCCGCTGCTACCTGCTAGCTGGAGTATGCGTTCCTCGTTAATGTATTATTCCATCGCATTTGTGTCCAGAATCATTTCGTAATTCGCTACTTATATATATTCAATTTGTTATAATGCATTAAACAATATATATTCATATATCTGTGATTTTTATTTGGAGTTTTTGGGTCCGAGGCTACTTCCTGTAGCTGTAAAGGGAGCTCGGCGAGCTCCGTTTAACGCAGGACCTTCCTTAGCGAAAGGGACCTTTATGCGCCGTGTGATCACGTTCTCCAGCTCCCTTTACGGCAGGTACCTGGGCTAAATGTACATTTACGCTGCCGTGTGATTTGGGTATTACGTTACGTATAAGTCACCGAAACATTCGTGTCTCGAATGTCGCGTGTGATGCTTTCTCCTTGAACTGGTAGCCTAGCCTGATATGAAGCACAGAGGTCCTGGTGACTTCAACGTAACTTAACTCAACGTAAGAAAATGGGGCAGTGTGTACCAGCCTTTATGCTGAAACGAAGTATAGTGCGATTTCGAACTTGAGCGAACGGGCTTTCCTGGTCAGGCGTTTTTCCTCAGCAGTATTGTACAAGTTACTCGAAAAAAAGTTATCGATTACTACTACAGTTACTTTTGGTTAAAAAGTACTCAGTTAGATTACTTAATTACTTGAGAAGAAAATTAATTTGGCGCTAATCGAAATAGTAACCGTTACTTTTCAGATTACCTCAGATTCACGAAACGACAGATTTTCTGCCGCTTTGTGACTTGGTTTTCCGTAGTGGCCATTAATAGATTAGAATCACCTAATTGTAAACAACAATTATTTTCTTAATGAACAAATTTTGGTAGTCCATCCTTTTGTCGGAAACTTACTTCGAGGATTCTTTGGTAGGAAACTTTATGCAAGCCGAGGGTGCCATTAGAAAGATAAGGGGTAAGTAGGAAGGGTTACAAGTATTTTAGGAATTCCATTAGTAATCGGATTACTCATGTGATTAGTCCCTGCTAAATATAATCGAATTATTAGAAAATGACTAGAAAAATAAATTGATTACAAGTAATTTGATCACATGAAATGAGTACCGCACAAGCCTGCCCTTGAGTGTACACATAGTGCTGCTACCAGGACAGCGCTTGTAGGAGATAAGGCACCATTTGCGTGCTCCGGATGAGGTTGGTGAGCGCTCTATATATTGACCGACTTATACCGCACAATGTTTAATTAACAAGAACTGTACACTGTAAAGATATGTATTATTCGTGCCAAGAAGCATCTACATATGCAAGTAAATAATGTAAAACGTCAACGGGGACATCAGCATTCTCTGACTAGAAGTAGTCGAAAAAAGACTTCCCTTGGAGCCCCATAGCGGCAACCAATGTTTAAATAACAAGCTTAGCTTCTGTGGAGCCCTGAAGGAACTGTCGTTTAGCGAAACTTCAGCTGCCATACTGAGCCTTCCGTAGTCTACTTATCAAGTTCTTGTTGCCATATTCTGCTACATTCGTGTTTTGTTTTGCGTACAGGACAACGGATAGCGGTTAAAAATTCCACACATGGGCTGAACAAACAAAAAAAGCGCTAGAAATCAAAACAATTGTTCTTAGTTTCAGGACATCCAAATGCTTCTCTAAAGTCTCGTAAGCTTAACAATATCTCATTAAAAAATTTCGATTCTTCATTTTGGTGACGAGAACAAAATCCAGTAAAGTAAATGTTCATGTAAAAGATCTGGCTCGGAGAAAGCCTGACGATACTCCACACAAAAACCTTTTCGTGCCACTTCTGCGTCTGAGATGAAGGAAGAGCCCTGCGCGCGGAGTTCAGGGCCATTCCATGGATCACCCAGGCGTGCAGCTGTTTGCGAGTAGGGTCACTACTAACGCACGCCATTTGGCGTTCGTAGCTCTTACGACTGGCTTCGCCCCATGTCCGGTCCAATACGAGCTTTGACCACAGTTGTATGGCAATGAGGAGTCCGAAGGCCGCAGTATTGATACCAAACTCGTCGTCGCCGTCAAAGTGAAGTGCGAGATAGACGTGCGGCGGGATGATCAGGACGCTCGGCCCAACGAATTGAATGGAGGATGTGAACGGGGATCCTATTGGTGTTGCGTCGGTGACGCCTAAGGCGGAATGCTTCTTCCCCATGGCGTTCTGATACCTTAATATTGAAAAGTAGTTCTCGAAAGTGTTGCCCCCAAACTGGGGTTTAGGGATGTCGCTGGTTATGATGTCCTTCCACAGGAAAAGCCGAATGCTGCCCAGGCGTTGGTAGACCTCGTCTTTGTCTGTTGCCTCAAGATGGTTCGTGGCGTCGGCTGCTACGGCCTTCACAATTGAGTCGAAGATGACCCGGACGACGGCGTCTTGCTTGGGATTTGTCAGTCTCTCGGCCGTTACTTTGATCCAAAGGAAGTGCAGAACAGACGTTTTTAGGAAACAGAAGTCAAACTGATTACGCCGATCAACTAGGTCGCCTATTTGTTCGGCCGTTAGAATGGCCACAGCCTGCATAGTCAGCAGGGCTACTCGGGTCTCTGTGCGAATGTATTTGTTAGTCATCAGGACATCGAGGTTCTGCTGAAGACCGCTGAGGCTTCTGTGACACGTGAAGTTGGGAAGCGGCCAGTGGTAAAGCTCCGCCAAGGACATTCTCCAGTCGGATTCTTCGAGGCCGGGAATCAGGTATTTTATAACGTTGGGCAATGAAGCCTTGTCATTGCATGGGTTCGTTTCAACAAAAAGCTTCTCTTGCGCGCCTTTCAATTCGTTTAGAGTGACATTTGTCCTTAAGATCACATTAAAGACACGCAGAGCTTCGTACCCGTACTCGACAGAAAATTGCGTCACGGTGAAGTGTTCACGGGGCCAATGCGTCTGGATAATTATCTGGTTTCCCGGGACTATTTTCACCTGCACAGGCGCGGAGAGGCCGTACAAAACGGAGATGGTCAGCAAGAGCTTTAGTGCGTCACGCGGATTAGAAGGCTGATAATGCCTCGTAATGTCGACGACTGCGTGAACTGCCTGGTTTACCATTGCAGATGGCTCGAAAGTCGCGTTAAGGCAGGCCTTGTGGAACCTGAAGATTTTTTGACCGGCGTTAGTGCGCTGTCTTCCCTGAATGACCGGATCCCGGACGTTGGTCTCTAAAGAGGCTTTCTGGGAGTTTTCCAGATAGTTCCAGCCAAAGCACGCGTGGCGGTTAAAGTGTGAGCAGGGGTTCAGACTGGTGTTGGCCGATCGCAGCAGCTTGTCAACGAGTTTTGGACAGCAGGTGGGCGGTCTATTTAGGACTGTGTCTCTTGAATCCGCGATCCATTTGAATAGCGCCTGCGAGGCGAGGATGGCCAGAGGCACGGACACGATGATGATGAAAAACATGGTCGTCTTCCTCTCGCACTCCACTGAATCGGACGCCCCCGACTGCGGCGGGGCTGCCGGTTTGCTTTCGTTGTGCATGATGAAAAGATAAACTCTCGGGGTTCCGAAGTCGTGCGGTATTCCTCTGCTGTTGCCAAAGGAGGTCGGCTGTCTCGCGGATCTGTCACGACTCGCGAGGCCGTTCTTCATCTTTCTCAGTTCTTTTAACTTGTGGGGCGCGGGCAGATAATAACCAGTCCCTCCTGTTTGTCGAAGAAAAAGTTAATGGAAGAGTGAGTTAGTTTAGTCTTTAGATCTGAAGTTAAAACAATGCCAAGTGATGTTTGTGAAAAAATGGAGGCAATATTGTTTTCTCCGTTTTTGTTATATTCAACAACGTTAAATTGATGTATATTGCAAATATATCGCTGGAATGAATTCTCGGTTCTCATATGGCGAATTCCATCATAGCTTCTTCTACTGACAAAACCTGGCACATCGCCACGAGACGCGGCCGCCGAAAGTGAAAAGGTAGAGCGGCAGACGACGGATGGAGAAGAGAGTCATGGAACGGGCGCCCAGCGGCGGCGAGACGCCGAAACACATTTCCTCCGAGCGATTGAATGTCCGCTCGTGCTCCTCGCGTTCCTCGCGCGTCCTTGCTGCTGCAATAGCTGTGCGCTGACGACCAGACTTCCCTAGACTTCCCTAGACTTACCTGTAAGTAAAGCCCCCTATCCTGGAAAAAGTGGCGCCATTCGTTGTTGTAGAAATGCTTAGGCACGTGCCGGGCAGCCACTTCTGGGGAATTCATGGCGTCTGAAATCTAGCTTTGTGCTGCGCTGTGCCGCCATAATCTTCCCAAGGGCTGCACGTTGCACGTGCCTCGTGCATCGACGAACATCGCGCTACTTTTGAAACATGAAGGGGCTTTACCCTGAAGGGGCTTTAGACTCCCCTAAAGCCCCTCTATGCTTGGGATGAGTGCGCCATTTATTGTTGGGGGACTGTTCGAGACACGTGGCGCGCGTCACTTCTGGGAATAACATGGCGTCTGAAATCTAGCTCAGTGCAGCGCAGTGCCACCATCACCTTCTCAAGGGCTGCACGTTTCACGTGCCTCGTGCATTGGCGCACCTTGCGCTACTTTTGAAACATGCAGGGGCTTTAAGGCTCGGCTCACGACAATGCGTCTGGTGTTTGACTTCGTTTCAGCTTGAGGTCCAGACGCAGCCAGATACTGGCATAGCACGGAGCGTGTGACGCCACTCGAATCAGTGCCTGTACATGCGACTAAGCAGCAGCGATGTCTTGGTGTCCGGGACGCTGCGAAGCCCGAGCCCGCGCTTGTAGCATCGGCTGCGTCTGGACCCAAGCTGAAACGAACTGTGTACCTGTAGTGTTACCAGATCTGTAGTGGGCGCTACTAAGGTGTTGGTGTTTTTCATAATGCTCGCCTGAGGACACCATCATTTATAGAGCGCTTATATAAGGAGCGGCGCGTGGCAATAAAAGGGGCTTTTTGGTTGTGGTTACGAGCTGGGCTGCTGTCACTTGGCGTCGTCCGTTCCGAACGTTCCGAACATGGTGTCAGAAGTGGGATTCGAACCCACGCCCACATTCGTGGACGTGGACGCTAGGAGAGCCAGGTACGGATCAGAACTTTTTGCAAACAAGTCCTTCACGGTACGCACCATACGCTCTACTTCGCCGTTACTCTGGGGGTACCGCGGGCTGCTAGTCTCGTGGCGAAATCCGTACGCCTCAGCAAAGTTTGCAAACTCGTGAGATGCGAACTGCGGTCCGTTATCTGACCGCACGACGTCCGGGATCCCATAGCGAGCCATGCAACTCTTGACAGCCGAGATGACCGCTTGCGCAGATGTAGACCCGAGAGAGATGACCTCAGGAAACCTTGAGTAGTAGTCGACAATCAGAACGTAGTCACGTCCTTTTAGCTGGAAAAGGTCTACCCCGAGGTGCTGCCACGGTCTTTCTGGCGTTGGAGTCTGCATCATCGGCTCAGAGTGCACCACACGAGTCTCGGCGCACTTGGCGCACTCGGCTACAAGATGTTCGATATGTAAATTGCAGTTCGGCCACCAAACGCTTTCTCTGGCGCGTTCTTGACAGCGGCGAACACCCTGGTGCCCTTCGTGCAGTAAGGCCAGGATGCTCTGTCGGAGAGCGGACGGAATGACGATGCGGCGATCCAGGAGTAGTACGCCTTTGTAGACGCTCAATCGTTCTCTCTCCTTCCAATACGGAGCAATGTGAGCTGGCACTTTGGTTTTGCTGGGCCAACCTCTTCCACAGTAGGATACTACCATAGAACACTCTCCATCTTGCGTTTGGTGCTGGCGGACGTCTTCCAGCCGACTCGCCACCGCTGGCGGCAGGTCTTTGAAGACTTCGCCAATGAAGAGTTCCACACTTCCTACTTCTTGCGAAGTTGGCGCGTCACAAGGTGCTCGTGAGAGAGTGTCCGCAGTCGCCAAGAGCTTCCCCGGTACATACTTCATGTTGTACTGATAACGCATCAGCTTGATTCGCATGCGTTGCACCCGCGGTGGCAGAAGCTCCAGGTCCTTTCCCCCAAGAAGGGCGACAAGAGGAAGGTGATCTGTCTCGACCTCGAAGTTCAGACCACGAATATACTGGTCGAACCGTAAGACGGCCCACGTTACGGCTAGAGACTCCTTCTCCGTCTGACTGTAGCGACCCTCCGTGGGAGTGAGGGATCTGGAAGCAAAGGCGACAGCCCGCCGAGTCCCCGAAGGCTGATCTTGAAGCAGCACGGCTCCCAAACCATAGGAACTGGCATCCGCAGACACCACGGTGGGGTAGCGCGGGTGGTACTTCGCCATGCATGTTTCAGAGCTAAGCAGTGACTTGAGGCGGGCGAAAGCCTCCTCTTGGCTAGGACCCCACATCCAGACGCTGTTCTTGTTTAACAGAGAGCGAATGGGTGTGGTAACGTCAGCAAGGTGTGGGATGAACCGTCCGATGTGATTAGCCATCCCAAGCAACCGGCGTACACCGCTGATATCTTCTGGTGGCAACAAATCCTTGATTGCTTTGATCTTGTCTGGATCTGGCGAAATTCCTCTGGCATCCACGACAACGCCTAGGAACTTGACAGAGGTGACGCGGAATTCACACTTCTTCTCGTTCAGTGTGACCCCAGCTTGTTCCAGGCGACTCAAGACGTCGGCCAGACGTTGATCGTGTTCGCGACGATCCTTCCCAAAGATTAGGATGTCGTCAATCATGTTGACGACACCCGAGAGACCTTCAAGAAGTCTTGACATCAGCCGTTGAAAGTACTCCGGGGCCGATGCGATGCCAAATGGAAGACGCTTGTAGCAATAACGGCCGAAGGGAGTGATGAACGTCGTAAGCTCTTCACTGTCACGACTAAGTTTCACTTGATGGAAGCTGGACCTAGCATCGAGCTTAGAAAAGATCTGAGCTTCACCCAACTGACCCAGGATGTATTCGACAGTGGGCAAGACGTAACGTTCTCGCTGAATCACTTGATTCAGTTTTGTCAAGTCCACGCACAGTCTGTACCCGCCTGATGGCTTGGGAACAACGACTAGACCGGAACACCATTGGGTTGGCGTGTCAATTTTTCGAATGACACCTTGGGCCTCCATGTCATCCAGTTCCTTTTTCACGACTTCTAGCAGAGGGATTGGAATCCGCCTCGGAACGCTCAGAGAAAATGGACGAACATTCGGCTGGAGACGGATGTGATACTCCTCTTGGAGTTCCCCCAGGCCTTGAAAAATCTTGGCTCGAGTTGATGGAACGCATTCCGTCGTATCCAGGAACTGAATAACGCCCAGAGCTTCAATGGCAGGCAGTCCCAGAAGAGACGTGTGTTGATTTTTCACGACGTAGAGACGTTGGACCGTGAACTTGCCACGCCACTCCAAGGTAGCCTTGAAAGTCCCCAGGACGTGCAGACGTAGGTTGCCGGGACCCGACACCTCGCCTTCGGCTTCGTCCAGGACAAGAGGAAGCCCCGGGAAAGAGGGTGAAACAACGGTGACCTCCGCGCCCGAGTCAATTTTGAACTTGGAAAGATGACCATTCACGCGCACTTCGGTGTATCTTGCATGCCGTGTGCTGACTGCGTGAAGCTCCACGGAGCCCAAGAGTTCTTTTCTCTTCTTAGCTTTGCAAACTTCTGCAAAATGGCCCTGCTTCTTGCAGAAATGGCAAGACGATTTCCGCGCTGGGCAATCTTTCCGCAGGTGAGGGTGACGTCCGCAATACTCACAAGTTGAACTGGCGGACTGCTCAGATTTGCCGTGATAGCGTGCCGATTGACTGGTCGCTTTCTTCTTGCGTCTCGCGGTGTCGACGTTCAGGTTTTCGGGGGCGGTATTCTCGCGGGCAACGCTGGCGCGTGACAGCCGCTCTTTTTCGGCGTCCTCATGAAGACGGGCCTGACAGAGCGCTTCTTCCGCAGAGAGCCTCGTACAACGACACAACTGGTCAGAGAGCTTGTCATCCCGCAACCCCACGACGAATTTGTCACGTACCAGGCGGTCTTCGACATCCGCACTGTTGTAACCGCAGCGCTTGACCAGGTTACGAAGCGACGTGAAGAAGTCGTCGACAGACTCGCCTTGCTGCTGCGTCCGACGGTGGAACCGGCGACTCTCGTATATTTCGTTGACGGGATGCACGAAGTGCCCGGCCAACTTCTCTTTGACGACCGCGAATGACAGGGTCTCTGGAGTTGGCGCTCCCAACGATGACAGGACGCTTCGGGCTTGTGGTCCCATGCAGTACAAGAGCGTGCGTACTTGCACCTCGTCGCTGGCAGTATCGAGACCGGCTGCGAAGGCGTAGTCCTGGTACGTCGCAATCCATGTCGGCCATTCCGCCGGGCTGGTGAAAGTGAATGGAGCCGGAGGATGAAGTCCCGACGCTCCGACGCGAACCACTTGGATACGGGGTTCACCTTCCGCCATAGTGACGGCGTTAGCCAGCTTCTGACACCATGTTCGGAACGTTCGGAACGGAACGGACCGGTCACTCGGTCGCTCCGTCGTCGAACTGCTAGGCTTCGTGAGTATAGAGGAGGAGGCTATGATTCCACTCGTCATTTGGGCGAGCTCCGGGATCGACTTTTTGGAGCGCGCGTCCGCCACTGGGCGTTGGGGATCCACTCGGATTAAAGCCCCTTAATAAAGGCGTTGTTTACAAGTAACGCCAACAATTGTTGTGGAAACGCGCAAGACAACCGCCACGGGCGCGTGCCATTCGCGTCCGAGGGCAGTTCATTTCAGTGCCGCGCCGCCATTTTTTCCAAGGACCGCTAGAGACACGGGCTTCGTGCACTGACTCATTTGACGCTACTGGCAAGACAAACGCAAACAAATCGAGGGGCTTTAACCCGGATGTCTTTTCCTCGCCGTTGTGATGGAGCGCCCACACCGGATCTTGATTCGGATCGCCCAAATCCCGCTTTGCCGATCTGGGGACTCTTACCGGAAGCCGATTTCTGGACCCGTGACTTCCTGGCGCGCATGGCATGCCGGTCGCGATCTCGCGACCCGCCATTGAATCGCTGACAAGCATGACAGCGGAGACGGACGTCGGTCGGTGGAAGTGCATCTGGCACGTGGAGGGTTATCCTCGACTGTGACCTGTGGTGTGGTATATCACGGTAATAAAGCTGGACGTCAGAGAAAAGAAGTCGAATCCCCCGTGCAGCGATGTCGCAGCCGCAGTTTCGAGGCAATAAAACGCTCGTTACCGTCTTTGTTTACCTCCTCGGCAAAGTCGGCACTGATGCTTTTTGAGCGTGTGCAAGTTCAACCATCGCACTTTTTTATTTTTTTATTTGTTGCGCTCTTTGTACTTGGAAACGCTCAAGCTTGTAAGTGCGCGTGTGTATGAAGGCACTCTCGCTCAAGCTCTTGCTGGTGCGTGCTTTTTTATAGTGGCGTCTGAAGGATACGGTTGATCGCGTTTCCATCTAAGTGAAGAGGGATAATGTGTTAGCACTCCTGATCGCTGACTTCGACAATCTCATCTTGAAATCAAATCTTTCTGTTTTACCATCAAACCCTTTTTAAACGTTCATCGAGCAACATCGAGGGTCGCGGGTACCCGGCCTCCATCTGCAGGCAGACGGGAGGGCAAACTACACCATACAAACCCTTCAAAACACTGTAACTGAAATCATGCGCATGGTAGGACGCATCACAAACCGCAACCACGGGATCAAGGAGGCCGACGTGATCCGGCTCATACATGCTCTCATCAACAGCCGCATCACCTATTCCGCCCCATACCTCAACCTCAACCAGGGTGAGAAGAACATAATATCCTGATCTGCAAAGCCTTCAAGATCGCCCAGGGCCTAGCACCTTACGCCGCCACAGATAAGCTTCTAGCCACGGGTGTACATAAAACCTTCCTAGAGCTCATACAAGCACACCAAGGCAGCCAGCAAGAACGGCTGGCCCTCACCCCACCGGCCGCACGGTCCTCCAGAACTTACATTTCCCGATCTCCAGCACGGTGCAGGACACGGTCCCTCAACCAACGGCCATACGGGACCACATTCAAGTTGCTCCAATCCCCAAGAACCTATGTTCCTGTGGATCGGGGCCTCTTGAATGTGGTCCGGTATGGTCGTTGGTAGGCTGTAGTGAAGGATGGGATGCATATGTATCCCATCCTTCACTCCAGCCGCCACATGGCGCGAGCTCGGGCCCTCCAGCACAAATATGGCTGCAAGGCCGACACCCAGTTCACTGACGCTGCCATGTTCTCGGACCAACCAGTGGCCGCAGTCAGCGTGATAGACCTCGACCTAAAGACGGTAGCTCCAGCCTCTATCCACACTACCAATCCAGTGAAAGCAGAAGAAAAGGGCATCGCCCTGGAAATCGCCTCCGGCAAGGGATACCGATCACTATCCTCTCCGATTCTTAAATCCGGCCTGCGATGATTCCGAGCCGGCAGGATCTCATTATGCGCTCTACGCATCTTAAAGGGACACTCAAGCGGTTTTTGGAGAAGCTACTTGTTGGTGCGATGGCGTTAAGGAAGTGTCAGTGAATGAGTATCTTCAGTTTTAAAAGGCAGAACCGCCTATTAATCACGCAGGAATAAAATACGCGCGGACTCTTTCCTGTACTTGCGAGGACCAATGAAATTATCGTATGTTTGAAAATTTTGGCGGCCTTTGTAAAATTTCGCTAAAGAAACAATTTTCAGTTTATTTAAATATGTTGTGCATGATAATTTCACAAGACGTAAAATAGTTCTAGTTTAGAATACGCGACACTGCAATTATCGTTTCACAAACAAGGGACTACGTTTTCTCCTTGCCTTCCTCCGCGGGGGTGAATTTCCCGTTCCCCCGGGATGCGCGGAAGCGCACGTATCTGCGCGCACATGGCGTCGGTGTTGATCATCGACGTGGACGGCGTGGTGAAAGCTCATCGTTCCGCGTAAAAGCGCTATCCTTGACTGTGAATTTTCGTCGTGTGTCGTTATGATAACCCAGCACGTACTAGAAGGGAAGACCCACCTACTCGTGCGGCGATGCCGTGGCGGCACTCTCAAGACAGCAGAAACGCCCGTGCCGTCGTGTTTGTTTACTTCGACTACAGTGGTGCTTTCTAAGCATTTGTGTCCTCGAACATCGCCCGGATTTCTTATTTGGCGCATTTCATGCGTGTGCTCAAGTTCAAGGTATTACTGGCGCGTACCGTATAAAGGACGCGAAGTTTCACGCGTTTTCATCACCGGAGAAAAGTTATTAGTGTTAGCAATCCTGAACGCTCGCAACGTCTATCTGATCACGAAATCATATTTCTACGTTGCTATATCGCTGCTAAGATTACATTGTCTTTTATAATCGTAGAAAATGCGTGTGGCGATATTTGTACTATTGCAATGTCGTGTATAGAGTCGTGATCGTCCAAGACGGCGTACGGCATCTTTTTATTTTCTTTTTTTCATCCACTGTACCCTGCAAGCCTATCAAGAAAAATCAATAATAAAGCTTTAGGCTATAGAAAACTGTCTGTCTCTATTCTGTTACGGCATTGAGTAGCAGTGCGTCCCCTTTTTAGAGGGGCCGCTCAAACAGCTGACGGCGACCCGCTGTGCTTGTAGTGGTTGCAGGTGTGTACGCGCGGCGCAGAGCTGCCGTTCCGGTCGCTCCGGTTGCAACGGACGCAGTCGTAGGTACGCGCTCGTTGCACATGTCTGAACCAGCCTTCCCCCGTCCTCCCGAGGCGAAAGTCAACGTGGCGACATCGTTTGACATCACGTAACAGAGGTAACGCTGCGATGTCAAACGTTGGTTTGGTTACGACTTGCCCCAACCGCAAATCGAAGAACGCCAGAAAAGGTCTGCGTTTCATCGTCCTCGGAACCCGAACAGGACTCCGAAGCGCTGCTATCGTCCACATCGCACGTCGGAGTGGCGTCATAGGAAATCATCCCCAGGTCGGCTGTCCGCCGAAGAATTTCAACCTCCAACGGCATCAGGTCCTCGAGCGTAGAGAACGCCGCCATGATCGAAGCTCGAATGACAAAGAGGTTCGGCCGATGCGGCTACCTCGGGATCACTGCGCGACGGAACGTCGTCCAACGCCATTGGCCCGAGATACTTCTGATAAGCGTGCGAGGACCAATGAGAGTGGTTTCGTTTTCGGATGGATCCGAGGTTTGGCGGCCTTCAATTACATTTTATTAAAGAAATAATCACCGTATGACTATACTATTTGGTTTTTAGGGATACTTGGGGCGTCTAAATTCAGCTGTCATCATCAAAACACGAACTCAAAAACCACTTGAGTGTCCCTTTAACAGACCTCAAGTCCCCGCTTTCCAGGAACGACGCTCATCTGGACTCATGGCCACGAATCTGTAGATGGAAATCGACAAGCTCATGCCGAAGCCCGACCCCGTACACACTGGGTGCCACACACAACGGAACACAACAGAATTTTAATTTTTTTTCCCGTACCCAATAATCCTCTGCAATCATCACTCATCAACGAGCTAAGAGATTTAGATACCGCCCTCCACATTGGAGCCTAACACGGGATGAGGCCGTGATATGGCGACAACTCTAATCCCAAACCTATGAGACACCTCGCCCTCCTTCACAAGTTCTATCGAACCATGTACCCTGCTAGCTGCCCAGATTGCTCAAAATACCTCTCCCTATACCACGTCACGTGGGCCTGCTAATCCCACCCATCCCTTCCCCCATCCCGTCCCTTGTCCCGGCGATTTGGGAAGCTAGGTTCTCAGCTCGCACCCGGACGACCAACGTCGTCTAGTTGAACGGGCTAAGGCAGCAGCGGCCAGCACTGGAGCCCTGGACTAGGGCCCCACCCATCTTCGGATATTTCGATATTTAAATAAAAGTTTACATCATCATCAGTGACACTTACTTGGACTAATCGCTTGGCGAGTTTTGGTGCAACACTGTGCGCGTTGCATTATCGGTCAACTTTGGTCGTGGAAGGTGGCGTGCTTTCAATCTTGATTGCCCTGCTAGACAAAGTATTGCATCTCAGCACTGCATGAATATCAAGTCAGCGCTCGCTTGCATGGCACCCATTCATTTTCGTGAAAGCCCCTGTTGAGACGCGGACCTACAGGCGACCGTAAGGACTTGTCCATGCTTAGCAAGTTGTAAGATTACGGCCGGCCGCTTTTATAGCCTTTTTGGCGTCCCGGCTACCAATCCAGAGCACAGCATTGACCCTTCCTGCTCATGAATCATTGAAGAGGCTTAGGACATTGAAGAAGACAATGAAACCAGGATGATCGATCCAGTGTATTTCTTCAATCTGCTATCGTGGTTCTGTGTTTACCTGCGCATAAACTCTGGCCCATCAGGATCCCAAAGCCTGCCCTAGCATTCTATCCGCATTTTTGGCGACAGCAACAATATTACTCTATACATTTAAGGAAACTCACATATTCGAAAATACAAGCACTGTATTCGCTGATGACGGGATGTCTTGAAGGCAGATTGAAAAATTGAAACCGAAATTGTTGTCAATGGTATACCAAGATGCTTTGCGCGGCATTACGCCTCTAGTATCGCTCTGCTTTTGCAAGAGATTTATTGATCTAACACTTTACGTCACAAAGCTGTATTTGTTTTTTCAGCATTGAGTGTCACTGTCATTGGCCCCAGTGTTATTATTGCTGGATCTGTTAAGTTAATTTGTGCCGCAAGCAGGCGCTACTTAAGGCTAAAACTTCGTCAACCATTACATGGAATACACATTATATCTATTTCAATCGTTCAGACTGAACTTCCAAATCGTCTTCATGTTCCCTTTAAGTGCAGTATATAACGTAGCTGTAACCAAACCTTCAGGGGTAGGTTCCATAATAAGAAAGAGATCTGAGGTCACGTGCGCTCAGCGTAGAGTGCTCGTCAACGTTGATACTCATCAAACGTATTTGTAACACGCGAACTTTCTTATGCTGGCGCTGTTCTGGCGGCAGACGAAAAACCCTTTCATGACGTTGCGTTTAAGGTGCAACCCCACCCTTGGTTAGTGTGATTCTGAACCAACAGATGGCGGTGGGATCGCCTTCCAGGCCTGTACATCAATGCGAGAAATCGTGTGTG
Source organism: Ixodes ricinus (assembly GCA_037355805.1). Lineage (NCBI taxonomy): Eukaryota > Metazoa > Arthropoda > Arachnida > Ixodida > Ixodidae > Ixodes > Ixodes ricinus. The sequence continues at coordinate 17,479 of JAZHYW010023391.1, forward strand.
GTGGCGCTTCGATACAGTGGGGTATTTTTCTATACCCTGAATTTGGCATCCCTGGTCCCTTGCTTGTTTTTCTCTGCACGAGCTTTCTTTGGAACGCGCACGGCTGCGCCAGTTCTCGTGCAAGAGGGCCAGTTGCCTACGCTCCGAGCTCACGTCTCCAGCAAATGTGGGCAGAACAAAAGGCGAAAATCGTCCTGAGCCAAACGGCGAGGCACATGCACAACAAAACCACCGACGCGTTGAAAAATATAAAATTGCCTGTGCGCCGTTATCGGAGATTTCAGAGGCCAATTACACATATTTCAATGTGATCGGATTCATATTGTCACGAATGAAGGTGACGAAAGGACGAACAGTGAACTGAAAAATAAAGGTTTAATCGGCGAACTTGTGCCAAACAGAATAAGTAAAGAGAAAGAGCGTCGAGGCAGCAGAAAAGCAAGCGGCGATTCGGCAGCGTAACAGAGAGCGAGAGCGAGACTGACTCGACAAGGTCGCGGGCAGCTGGTTATCTACAGTGCATCACTATCTCGAAAGTTCGGCAAAGAAGGTTCGAGCATCGCGTGCTCGGGGCGAGGATGAACTGGCACTTTCGAGACCAAGAAAGCAGGGCAAAAGACGTCTGGTGCAAGAATGAACGCGAATCTTCTAGAAGTCCGTGACCGAGCGTTGCTTTCTCGGCTCTGCGGGTGGCAATATGACGGGCCGACGACCCTTTTGTCGTGCATGTGTTTGGCTCTTTGTAGATTTCCAGGAAAACGTGATGACGTGATAGACTTGGGTTTCCGAAATTCTAGCTTGAGGAATTAACTACCTAAAAAATCAAAACAAATGAACTATTTTTTGGGCGGTCAGGTGTCTCATTTAGGTAGCTGGGTGTTTATTTTGACCAAAACCACGAGACTAAAAAACACAAAAAAATGACGCTCAGGTTTAGATGTTGAGTTTGGTAAACCCAAAGTAGGACTGGTGCGGGAAGTCATAATGAAAAAAATGCCGAGGTTAACAATTAACTCACAGCAATAAATGATAAGGATTAATTTTAATACGAATCCAGTGATAAATGCAACGAATGGCCAGGCAAAGATTCTGGGTTTGTGGATAGCTTTTGCACATAGTTTAAACAATGTACAGAGTGTCACAAAAAAAATTACGGCTTTTTTTTTATTGCAAGAATAAACATAGGCATTGCCGAACGCTCATCCTCCGACCAAAGGTAGCGCTAGAGGTCACAACCAGATGTCAAAGTTTCAGCCCGATCCGATACTTTATTCGAAATTTATAAGTGATTTTCTGAAAAGTTCAATGGGAAAATGGCGGCCGACGGAGTTTTCGAATACATGGGGCTCTATGGCACCAGAAACCGAAAACGGTCAAAAATGGGCTCCATTTTCCTATTGAAATTTTCAGGAAACCACTTATAACTTTTGAAAAAGGTGTCCGTTCGGGATGAAACTTTGGCATCTGGTTGTGACCTAGCGCTACCTTTGGGCGGAGAATGAGAGTTAGGCGATGCGTAGTTTATTTTTGCAATAAAGAAAAGAACCCTGTAAATATTTTTGGTGACATACTGTACCAGTTTTAATTTAGTGATTTATGCGCGCAAGTAGTAGTGTGCATAAATGAAAAAGATGCAGACGGGTAGAGTTTGGCGTTGTATAAAATATAGTGTAAGCACGCACATGGAACGCTGATTAAGAATGAAACAGCCCTACATTTTACACTAGCGTTGAGCGTATCGAAAGTTAAGGGTGCATCAAAAGCTAAAGCTTGTACACATATATATTGCTCAGGCCGTTATGTTTGAATACTCATAGTACTCTATTACCCTCAGAGTTGGTGTAAGCTGTCTCCTGATTGCTTACAACAGAAAGAAGGAAACATTCTAACTCTGGGTTGATAGAAAAACTCCACCTGTCAATCATCTCGGCGCCGATTATGATATTCACTGCCTACCAACGGTCGCGTGCTTAGAATGAAATTTTCCCACGTGATTTCATACGATCGCAATTGTTCTTGACAAACAACAATGTTTACTCAGGCAAGCGGTCACATGTGAAACTTAGAATATTTTATATTGATTGTGGCACACGTGGCAAGTTGCATAGGTTTTTTTTACAATCCGCGAAATAGAATTCTCCTGGGTTACCTTGGTCTCTAATGCATGTAGTACACAAAAGAGCACGAAATGAATCGCAGTGGGAAACGAATACAATAATGATAAACAAGTGTGTAATCACGCGAAAACTGAGGGCATTGCACATATACAGAAGGTAAGCTTTGTTTCACTAAATACATTACCAGTAAAGTATTTGGTTTTATCGTGCGAGCGAAGCGGAACATACAAGTGCGAGCATAATGCCCTAACTACACTTCCAGTGAACAAGGGCACCATCCAAAGCATCGAGCTCGCTTTTATAGCTTTTGGTGCGCTCAAACCTTTGAAAACACAATAATAATCAATTCTAGTATTTCAATTATTTTTATTATGCGCGCTTTTGTCTTTTGCGTTCACGTGCCATTTTCTTAGTTATATAATATTTTTCCAGAAGTCCGACATCTATAGTCTGTTTCATCACAAGTGAGAGCCGCATGATCAAAAATGTAGACAAAAAAAAAAAGAACGCGAACACGCGAACACACATTAAAAATTCAATGTAACGGCGCATTCAAAATTAGTTGTCAGTTTTTCAGAGAGCAGCAGTTTCGTAGGGCGACATTGTCACCCGTTGAAGATTATAAAAAGTGCAGTACAACTGTTAGCTCGGGATCTTTAACGTGCATTACGCAGTATATGTGGCAGACGATCGCACGACGGTAGGATGCAGATGGGCGACTGAACCCAGGGTCCCTGCTAAAGCCCCTTGATAAAGGCGTTTTTTACAAGTACCGCCAACCATTGTTGTGGAAACGCGCAAGACACGTGCCACGAGCGGGTGCTCCGCCGCCATTCGCTTTCAAGGGCCAGTCATTTTAGTGCTGGGCCGCCATTTGCCTCCAAGGGCCGCTCGAGAGACGGGCCTCGTGCACTGGCACATTTGAGGTTACTTGAAAGACCGACGCAAACACATCGAGGGGATTTAGTCCCTACAGGTTCTGCAGCGTGAGCTCCGTGCTTTGAACGGAGCTCGCGCTCCAGCCTTTCTCCACGTGCTCTGATCTGCGGTGCCACCACACA
>JAZHYW010023392.1:0-18573 GCA_037355805.1 Ixodes ricinus
AGTATCCCCCAGTTCAATGTTCCTGTCTTCCAAAATAAGTCTTTTTCGCAAGCTTCGCAGGGAAGCATTTTCAGCACCACGTGACCGCAGCAACCTTCAATTGGTTATTCTAGGCATCTGGTCGTGTTTAGCCGTGATGTCGCTTGCAGAGATTGTGATGTTGAACTGACTGTATTCTTCCTTTGCAACTTCTTTCTGTGTACTGACAAGTACCTCGCAGGCAGGCCCTAATGATAGCATTTTCTGAAGTCGGAGCATTGCTTCGGATTTATAGATTTCGTGGATGGAAATATGGTATGGGTACCAGCAAGTCTCCTATACTTCCCAAATCTCTCTTTTAGTGAGTCTGTGTGGAACTTGTGAAGGATAATGTATCTAAAGCAAAATTCCTCGAGGCAGTATTTGGACACCTTATGGGAGCATATCAAGTCAGCCTGAGTGCAGAATGTGTCTCGTTGCTCAGTCGTCCAGTGTCTGTGCCACACCGTGGTCTGTGCTGAGTGGTTTTCATGCATCAAGCCAGTCAGCCATGTTGTCAATGAACTTCAGTTTAGGGTATGTTGTAGACGGGACAGGCTCTTGCATTGGGTCTCGCAGTCTCTCTCCTTTCATCAGAACCTTGACATTGACTCTAGCCCACCATCTTGCAATCAGCTTGATAAAATCTGCAGTCTCCAGGCTGTGCTGAGTGCCAAATGCCAAGATGCTCACCGAGTGTTCTTAGGGCTTGCAAAACGTAGTCATCGAAGACTTTCATGACCAATTTCACGTTTTGGCGTTCAAGATTTGACGGATGTAATGCCTTGGAACTTAGGGCGTAGCCAAACTTCGCCAGCTGGCCACACACGGAGGCTGTAATTTCCGCAAGGCGTCCAACAAAGTTATATACTTGCAGTGGTGCGGCAGTAGCTCCTGGTGCCATGCTTTTGAAGATTGGAAATGCAAAACAATTTCCAAAATTATTTTGGTTCAGCCAGTTGTTCTCGGATGCATTTTAACAGGTGCACGGGATCCACAATGAAAAAGAGCGGTCGGGTTTGTCGGCTGAGTGACCATAAACGATCCCGAGCTCAGCGGGGTCAGCAAACTGCGACATCATCTTTCGGTTGACGCCATTGTTGTCTGTTACAACGATTATTTTAAACACTAAGCTTTCTAGTCTGAGTAAAGGTGTTTTAAGGAAACAGTGCAGCTGCTTTGCGTCTATCTTGAAAACAGGAAGGATATGAAAAACATCTTTCCTCGATGAGAGCAAGCTCTGAATAATAAAAACATGAGCTGTTCGAGCCGTTTTGCAGGCGTTGGCAGAGCTTCCTTGGATGTTTCCTCCTCGCAGTCAATGTGCAGTTTCAAGTGTACCTCATCCAACATCAGAGTGACAATTTTTTTATCATCTTAAAAATGTTCTCTCTTTTTTTTTCCCTTTTTTTTTATATGTAGGCAAGAAGTTCTTTATTGTATTGCTCTGTGGAAGGATCCAGCTGCTGGTTGGAACACAGCCTTCTGATTGTAGAAGGATGTAGAGAAAGCATGATGCGCGAGGTACTTATAAACTGTACGAATGTGGTGTAATTGTATGGACACTACAAAAATTATATAATATGTTGTGTACTTTGGCTTCTTTCTGAGTAGCACAACCACTTGTTGCCTTAAAAATGCCAGCGCCTCTGCGTTGTCCTGAACCTCATCGTCTTTCCTGAGGTCGTCTAGTAAGGCCATGATGAGTGCTAAAACTGCATCCTTAGTGGCGCTGCCTGAGGGTGTGTGATGTTGCAAACGTTCTGATGTTTTCAAGCAGGTCAACAACCAGCATCTTCACGTTCTCCACAGTGCTCGGTTTTAAGATGTTGTCTGAAAGTTTTGTTACCTTTATCCTGTAGCAATACACTGACATCGTCAGGCCGGGCGTCACACTAACAGAGTACTTCAGCTGCGGTGCACTTTCAGGGGTTGATCAATGTTCACGAATGTCACGCATTTGTTGTTTTAAATACGCTTCCAGAACTTCAAAATGTTGGAGTCTCGCGTTCTGTTTATGAGTTTTTGGTATGAGAGCGTCTCTTTCTCGGTGGCTTTCCTCAACCTCTTTTTCAGTGGTTCTGTCAGTGGTGGTTCCCAGCGCAAGTGGTGTGCCACGAGAATGCTTATTTATTTTAGAATGAATTGTGCCCCCAGCAATAATGCCCAAGAGACGCTACGGGTTTTTCTTGAATAAATAGTAAATACCGGTGGTGCTGCAGGCAAAAACTGTTGGAACAGTTTGCTTCAAAAGTCTTGGTCTGTCAAGAGGTGCCTGGAGGACTGTTCCCGTTCTGGTGCCAGTGCACTCTGTTGATGTGACGACGAATTTCTCTTCAAACTGTGTTGCACACACCTAATAAAGAAATCGGATTTGACTGCTTCATCTGATCGCTACTTTAGTTACCTGGATAACTTTTAAAAAAAATATTTGATATAAAAATAATAAGAATAATAATATTATTATTATTATTATTAATTAGACCTAGCAGCGATCTTCGCGGTGATGGTCTTCGCGGGGCGGCCGGCCTCGAGCGCCTGGAGAGAGCTCTTCGCGAGTCCGACTTGCAGAGGAGCCGGCTGAATTGACCGGCGACGCACGGAGCCCAGCACCCAGGCACATCCAGGGGAGGCCCATGGGGCCCGGCCCCCCCTGAAATCTTCCATTTTGCTTTGACCTCCTCTCCCCCTCCCCTCATACAGCATTTTGTCATGGGCGCCCCCCCTCCCCCGAAACAAAATCCTGGCTACGTGCCTGCCAGCACCCCTGTTAGGGGCTTCATTGATTAGCCCCCGACGAGGGTGCTCATTGATTAGCTCCGTTGGGGGGCTAATCAATGGGCAAAGCCATATGAGCCGTTACTAGCTAGACATTACTCTGCACGTTCTCTTCAGGGGAGCTAGATTTAAGAATATCTGCAGAACAAATATCGAATAACTATAAGTGCTATTCAGATATCCTCAATACTGATGTTGAAAAGCTTTTCACGTTTCTGCACGTCTCGATTGCACTTCATATAAATGTAGAGAAAAATCGTGTGACTCAAGCGCCGGTCAAAGTTAAGATTTCGTACGAATGGCTTTTTTCAGAACTGAAAGTTAAAAAATAATGACGATCAAGACGACCCACAGACGAGTCCCAGACTTGTACGTAATCCGTTACAAGTAACGAAATTACTTGTAATTCCTTACATTTATCAGTAATTTAGTAACGGAAAAATTACATATTTTCTAGAGTAATTTTAAAGTAATTCCCTTACATTTTATACGTAACGGATTCCTTGTAATCCGTTACATTTTTTTTTCAGGCCCTCCCCCCTTTCTAAAGAAAGGGTTATTTTTATTATGTTAAATTCGAGCGCAGTGACACTGTTACGAGGATTGACCAGCGCAATGGGAGGCTTAGCACTCTTCAGTTTTGCAAAGCCTTTTTTTTTTTTTGCAACACCAAGCCCCTGAGTCTATTTTTCTGAGACCCTAACAACATTGCGAGCACTCCGAAAATGGCAATAGTCTTCCTTTCCTCTTCTTCCTGTTTGTACCCCAGCAGGACGCATCTTATATCAACCAGATATTTTTACAAATAGAACATAACGGTGGCTGACGTAGACTTGATATTCTGGGCTTGCGGAGAGAGTGAAACTCGTGAGTGGGGCCATAGCGCGGCTTACTCTGCCCTTCGCTGCCCGTGGCGTCAGCGGACGTCTATCTGGAGAACACCGGAGTAAACTGCAGTCGGTCCGTGCTCCGTCCGTTTTTGAACGGCACCAAGAAAGGTAGACACGGCAAAGGCGCATTTACATTTCCTTGTTTTAACCCACGTTCTAATTAATTGTTGTTATGAGTGTCCTTTTTTCGATTACTTATATGTATATATCGGAAACTTTTTGTTATTCACCAACGTCTCAACCAAGGCTCGGCCTGTTCAGAATCAAAGGAAGAAGAATATCGAGCCAAACCTTATTTATTATTTAATTATCACCTTACTGTTACAACTATGTTTTGCTGTTGTCTGGCAATATATGCCGGTATAGTAAGATGGACATAAATCAATTCTTATTCTAGTTTTGGCTAGATGTATGATGACTTCTACAGCTTCGCGATTTCGACAATGGAGAATTTTAGTAGATTGCTCCGATGCCTCCGATAACCATACTCCGCCGCCGCCTTTGCGCATTCATCATATCGTTATCGGGGGCATCGGAGGTATCGAAACGATCTACTAAAACTCTCGAATATCAGGCAACGGCTGCAACGACGACGCTTTGCTCTATCTTTAAGGTAAATAGTACTTCCATTGCTTCGCCGAAGAAGGTCAATGCAGAGCATAAAACATCCGTGAAGCACGCTATGCCATACCCATCCAGTGCCCCAGTTATAAAGGTGTTCAGCGTAGGAGTCGACATATTGAGTCAGAAATAACGCAAAATGTCTGACGAGACTTTCGAGAGTCAGCTGTTGCTCAAAATACTCAAGGTCAATAAATGGAACAGGTTGCAACAATAAGAACTTGAATAACCCTCTTCCCTTTGTCTCTTAATTGAAGACAATATTGTTGAAAGTAACGCCACGAAAGTAACGGATTACTTTTTGGGGTAACGGTCACTTACTTTTAGGGGAGGGTAATTGTAATTGTAATAAATTACAATTTAGCCTTGAGTAATTGTAAATGTAATTCCTTACTATTTTTCAGTAACGTGTACAAGTCTGCAGACGACTACACTTCGATTCTTTCAAAACAATAATGAAATCCTCAGTCCCGTTGCACGTTTAGTTGCAGGGTGTTCTGCCAGCTGTGTTGAATAAAACAAAATGAGAGTTCGGTTAACTGTGTCGATTCACTGGCGGGTGTTTTTATTTATCTGTTTTGAAGTTGAAATATAAAATCTCCAACCAGGCTTTAGGCAAAGGTCTTGCACATGCTCCAGAGTGAAAGGTGCACGGATGACTATTTTCTCCATCGCGTTTGAATAGGTTGCGTAGAAATACGCCGACGAGTAACTATGCCCGTTCACACATCACTGTCCTTTTACGCTTGTGACGGCACATCTGTGCTTCGTATTGTGCGTGCCAAGCTACTTCTCTAACTGGTTGTAACGCTTCGTACGGAACGCGGATGTCCTGGTAATTTGCGGTTGTATCTCGAGTCCTTGACATGGTCCCTACGGCACATGAAGCACGATTGTCCCGGTAACTCGTCGCTATTGCACCTCGACGAAAGCGGTCGTAACGTAGGGCGGTGCAGTTATCGAAACTACGGCGGAATATGCGTATAACCATCACGATGTTAATGCGCACCTTTGAGTGTTGGGACACAACACTGTCCTTCGGAAGGGCTTGCAACCACTGCTGCCTTCGTGGTTCATCCTTCGGGAAGGCGAAAACAGGTTTTGCGCTATAAGACCTGTTATCATTTGCTTTGCAGCCCTTAGCAAAGCAGGCTAGACATTTTCACTCATGCATTAGACGCTCCACGTGAACGTCTAACTTCATCGTCTGCTACAGCATAGACACTCGGCGCGAGCGCCTGCTTCATTCTCTGCTAGAAGAAACACTGTAGCAGACGATGCAGCAGACAATGGCGCTCATCTGGGCTACCTAGGGGGCGCTGGGCGGATCCATTAGCGATTACGTTTAGAGGAGGAAACGCGCAGGCATAGTCTTCTAGATGATATTGCCAGAAGCCTCCTAGAAATTAAAAACAAAAATATAACAAGAAAGAGTGCAGCATTCTCATTTATCACCCATGTTGATGTTACTTTATATCCAAGATTAGGTGAACTAGTTATTGACTTTGTACCTAAGAAAGGCTCTTTGGCTATTTTTTCTTCCTGACATGGTCAAGACAGTAAACACACACAACAAGCAGATGTTGAAATAAAAATGATACAAAAATAAAATAAAAAGCGTGTAGTAATACCTGATAATAAGCCTCGGTCCCGTAAATCTTAACGTTCGATGTCCGGCAGGCTTCCTTGCAATGTACTCTGCAAAGAAAAGAATAATGCATCTGTGCGTTTGACTGTGACCTAGTGCGTTGAGATCTCATGCAACCGCTTAACACACTGGCACCATCTATAGGGTATACCTGGAACACTACCAAAATGTTTATAAATATACTCCTTTCCACCTTCAGTCCGAGCGCAGTGGACGCCACGAGCCATCCCAGCCGATCCAGCGCCGGGAGAAAATTGCGTGACCTGCCGGTTGGGCAGCGACACAGGAGGTCAAGGTCACATGACACTCTCTCAACGCTGGATTGGCTGGGATGGCTCCTATGCGTCCGCTGCGTTCGGACTGGAGGTGAAAATAGAGTATATAGTCAGAATGTGTTGCCGTATTTGCGAAACCAAATCTACGCACTATCTATGAGAAATGGTAGCTGTAACATTGTCAGATTTAGTTCAAGGTGAAAGAATGATGCGTACAAAATTATAGGAATATATGCTCAGGTCAGAAGTGTTTTAGGTCTACCCGACAGACGGTGCCAATGTAGCTAAGTGGTTACAAGAGATCAGAACGCACTCGGTCACAGTGAAACGCAAATGTGAAAAGTAAACTTCAATCCTATGAAGATGAGAGTCACAGAATGTGCACCATGCTCTGAGCTGCGCAAGGTTGGCGTGACATCTGGGAGGTATCATAATCTCAACCCTGAGGCACGGAGACATAATATAACGGACAGCACGACGCTATATTGTTTATGTTTATGATGTTGTCAAAGTGCGTGACTGTAAATAAATTGCGGCTGTCTGCTGAAGTGCCGAACTGTTTAATTTTCCTTCATTCATTCGTGGCAGCAACACTAAATTCGTTTACACTCATCAGGGTGTCAAAAGGCTTACACTCGTGGCTACACCCTATTCAGCACTCTTATTCCATACTCTAGTCACCTCAAGAACCGTAGTGAAAAAGTGCGGCCCTCGCGGAACGTTACTAATTTTCCCCTTCGTAAGTTGAATTAAGATACAGTATAGGTGCATCTTAGATTGGCTCTACGTTATTTCATCAAGACGTGCGCATTTCAAAAGCCCAAATCATCCCTTCTCTTTCGACAATCAAATCTTGTAAGAACAACTTCGCACAGCGCATAAAAAATCCGCAAAACATCCTTCTTTTTTATCTGACAAAGAGTATAGTAACATTGTAATACCCTTCTATATAATTGCGAAGTAGGGTGTTGTTGTTTGGAACACCCTTCATTTGTCGAAGTGTATATACAAATGACATAGAACATTCTGCGGTGCAGTGCAGCGAAGCGGCAATATGTCCGCGTCGAACAGATTTCGCGGAAATTGGTGTGGCGACTGTGTCGAATTCTCATTGCCATTACAGGGAACTCAGCTTGAACATTAGACAAACACAAAGAGAGGGAACGAACATTGCTTTTTCTAGAAGATAAACTTATTGAATCTCAAGAAATTTTGCTTTTTCCTCTAAATATTAATTATAAAAAAGCAATATATACTTGTCAACCTTATTAATGAGTGAGGCGGTCACGAGTTGATGAGTACCTTTCATTTGTTAGGCATACAAGGCGGTGGAGCAGTCAACGAGGTCGTAATACCGGTGGCGTGCATGCTTTCTATTTGTTGCTTATGTGTATGTTTGGCGCTCGTTGTCTGTAAACTGCGTGTGACTCTGTGGAGTGCGGCCCCAGTGAGATGTCGACAGCATCCTGGTTTAGTCTGTTCACCCCTAGGACTAAGAACATTCTTTTAAATCAGTCAAAATGTTAAAGTTTTCTCAGTCATTCTGATAAACCCGGGTAGCACAGAATCTGTCACGCGTGCATTATGCGTGCGCAATCATTTGTTATGTGTCGTTACGGAGAGCTTTGGGTGGTTTCAGTATGCGTTGTACGATCGCGCCACGAATGCGGGAGATGTCTCAAGCTGCAGACGGTGACGTCAGCTGTGCCACGTGATGCTTTACGGCAATCGGAGGAGGTTTATCGCGCCCGATACGCTATTCATTGGCAGTCGTGTGAAAGCGTGACGTCACACACCAGGCTACGCTTTCCGTTGGTGCATTATGATCCGCCAGGTGACGTCGTCAGATTATGTGGGGAGGTATAGTTTCGTCGTTCGGGAGCCAGATGTGAGCACCGACGGCCGCCAGCTACTTACTTCCCCTATATGGTGCCTGGAACGCGTCTCCGACTGGTGTGTTTAGCGTCCTCTCCTGCCCATGCATCATAAGTGGTCCCGGAGTGGCAATAAATTACGTCAGAAATGTCGGACATCGCGATCCTGGAGGTTGGCGCTAGAAGTACCGGCAAACAGCACAGAGTGAACACCAGTGTCGCTGTCGTACGCGGCGTCCCAACTCCTGGCTGCCGAAGCTTCCGTGGACTGTCAAGCTGGAGAGCACCCGCCACTGAACAGGCGTCTGCCACGTCCACCACCGCTGCGGTGACACCGCCAGGATCGCGGCCGGCGACAGCATGACACTTCTATGACGAACTCACTAGGCGGAAATCGAGGGACCACTTTTTGGGACGAGGTAAATAAACACACCAGTCGGAGACACGCTGCACCGCTTGCTAAATCGTGCTAATTATGATTCATTGCATTAAATATGATTAAGTATGCTTTGTATATGTTTCTGCAATTACTGCTATAGGTTACGTATGATTTATGTTGCCTTGACCTGTGAGTAACAGTTTTTCGTTATGCTTGAGCGTAACGCATATCGCATTAAATCCAGCCCGTAATTCTGTTATGTGTACTTAAGGGTGTAAACATTTGTAGCGTGCACCTTTCTCTTTTCGTGAAAATATAAAAACCGACAAGTTCCGACCATATTATTAGCGTCGATCCCTTTTGTGATATTGTGCTGTGGATGTGTTGCACTGCGCTATTTCTTGTATTTTATTTTACTATGTTGCCCTAGCTAGAATTGTGAATTCATTCGTATTCGCTCCTCATTTGTATACCTCTCCCGGGCTCGCCCTTGGCTGAAACTAATTCTATTCGAATTTTGTTCTCGTCCCTGCTGAGTGCAACATTTTCTTCATTTTGAAAGCGCCACCCAGCAAGCTGAGCGGCATGTATAAAAAAGAGGGGTAGGCGAGAAATGGAAAGACATACTGAAAGACTTCCTAAAACGAATACATCTCACTCCGCGAAAGTCCCGTGGCCTTGGCGCGAAAATGCCTCGCGTAGTTGGAACGGCAGGATGCGCCGCAGCATCGGGGTTTTCCCCTTTGAATTAGGAGAGGCGGCGCCTGCCATCTATCGTCGTGGGCATCTCGAGCGCCATTCGACACAGCTGTCACTGCTGTCTCGGCGAGCCCAGTATGTCGGCAGCGACTCTCCCTCGGCTCCGCGCAACTGCGTGGGCAGCGCGATGCGCATGCGTTTTCTCGGACGCGACCTGCCCACACCACTAGGGGAAGACTTGGCGCTCTAGGCGGACTGCTGTCTAATGTCCAATGGGCGGTATGGAATATATTCTGCTTAGTAAAGTATTTGGATGTACTTACGCAGTATTCACTAATCTGTCAAATATCGATTCGTAACACTTACCTGCATACTTGCTCATCATCACAGACACCACGACGACGAAGAGAAAACCCGGTCTCCGAGCAGTCGATGCTGGTCTCCCTGTCGGCTGTAAGAAGATACCATAGTCTGGCTGGAGACCATTCCACTCCGCCTTCCGCTCTATATTTTGCTCAGGAAAAATTCGAAAGCGATATTTTTGCGTACCTTCTGACTTGCGCTCGCTTTTAAACATTCTCATGAGAATGCTTAACGACGTTAAACATTCTCATTTCTACTATTCCGAAGAACTGTCAGCGAGTAAAAACTTCCTCTTTCCGGTGCGAACACATATCAGAACAAGTTATCTCACGGAATAAAATATGGAAAACTAATATTACTAAATTCTAGTCGCACACTGTCTTCTGACGTAACAAAGAAGGATATATGAAATACAATCTTTGGTACCAGATTAACTAAAAATTCGAAACAAATTGTTAGGTACTGTTAGGTATTTCTTATTAAGTACGAAGATCGCACTAGCTTATAATTTAATTTTTTATTCGTGTCAAGACAAAAATTAATCATTCTAGCTTCAGAGCCAACCTCCTTAAAGGGGTCATGACACGCCAAAAATAAAATATGAGATAACTATACAGCTAGAGCCTATTGTATGTTCCTACAATCCTGCTAAATTTACTTTAAAAATGGCGTGATAGTTTCGTGGATAAATCGATTTACCGTATATGCAGGTCCCTCGGATCCGCCCCATTCAAAAAGACCGCCATGGGTGAAGGGGCTGGTGACGTCACCAGCCGACCGCGCCGCGTCCCCTTGCATGCACTCACAAAGCTTGGCTCTCTTGGGGCCTCGGGCTTCAGCGTACTCTGTTTACCTTCCGCGTTTTGAGCATGCGGTCCGTGACGATTGCGTCTACGGCATCGCTCGCTTTGTCGAAGTGTTCGACGTTGATTGCAACAGCGATGAGAGTGACTGTTATCGAGAGATGTTGGAAGCTGTTAATTTTGACTGCGACTCGCTGGCGACCAGCTCCAGCGACGGCGAGTTACGGACGAACTCGCCGTAGTCACCATCGTCCGGCAATATATCGCAGGCGCGTGCAGGATGGAAGTTCAACGGGCCGGTCTCCAGCTAGTTGCTCGCCCTCCCGCGGCGAAAAAGGGAAGCGCTCTAGTGAGGGTCCCCCGATTCTCCCGTGCAGCGTGCGCGGCGGAGCTACGCGCGATCATGGCTCGCGAATTGTCATTTCCGAACGCAAACAACACTCTTTACTGTCCCAGCGTAGTGCTGCAGCCGGTATGGGATTGTACTTTACTATACTTCGTTTCACCTTATCTTGTACCGCAGCGAAGGCTAGAAGCGCGAGCACATAGCGTTGGCAGATGTCCTTGGTGCACGAGAGCGTGTTCCGCCGAGATGTGCTTTAGAGCAAGGAGCTCGCGCTTGCAGCCTTTCCTGCGGTACAACACAAGCTGAAACAGAGTATAGAGAGCTTTAGTATTGCGCATAGAAGCAAACGCAAGTGCTGTGCGTTTGCGTTAGAGTTGCGTGCCCCACGTTGTGCGTGCGCCTCATCGCCATGCGCCAATCCAAGACCAAAATTGTGGGCTCTGCGCACGCGCAGTGTAGAACACGCAGAGCTAACGCAAACACACAGCGCTTGCGTTTGCTCGTATACCCAATACTAAAACTCACAACTGTTTCACTGTTTCACCGGCTTGCAACGACAACGCAACGTGCTGCAGTGAGCAGACGTGCAAGCAGGTAGGCGTTCCTTCGAACTGGAAAGGCTGAGATTGGCAAAACGACGGAGCATAAAAATGAAGGTAACTAAATGCTATAAAAAATTTGATAATTAAAAAAAAATATATATATATATATACATTTTTTATTTTAGGGTATTAGGGCTGGGAGGATATTGACCGCGACTTTGTACCTCTTGCCGAGTGTCAAAAGTCGCGACATTCAAAGCAAAATGCGCTTTACCCACAATTAATGCAATTTTACAGGAATTTTTCACATTATCGAGAATGTTTTGATTGATTTTAGACTATTGTTTTGTAACTTGGTCATTAAAAATGCTGCAGTTGGCACCAGTGATGACAATTAGCACACTTGATTGTCATACTTGTTCGCCCGTTTGAAATTAGATAAGAAGCAACAAATTATATTAAATATTAAAACATTGCATATTAAATTATCTAAATTTGATACTATTATTAATAATACAGATCACGGCAATTTATGCCCCCTTAACGCTACGATCACGAAAATACGTCATTTAACCATAATAGTCTTTCCTGAAAGGTATCATTTTTTTAGCATATGAAACACTCTGACATTATTATCAAGATAGACAAACAGTCAAACACTGGATGCAATATAAAGTCCTATGCGTCACGCGTCGCTATAAAAAAAACACACACTCTTCAGCTGACTGACTCAGATTCCGTCTTTGGGTTGTTGTAGTGAGAACAGCGGTTATTAATTTATACCTTTTGTGGAAAAGTAAAAATTTATCACCTAAATACCTCAAACCAATTAAAAGGCCCGCAGTTCATTCTTTAAGAACACAACTATCTGAGCGAGAATTTCTATTAAAAATGCCAGTACGTCGGTGGGGCGGTGTAATTTAATTCTTGTTATCACATCTGGTCAAGGTCCAAAATAGTCACACATGCAAATCAAAATAAAAGATGTCACTGGATAAACTGTGATTTTGCAAAAGCATAGTACACGAGGCGTCTTCTCAATAAAATCTCCTAACCTCCCCCCCCCTCTTTACATTGCCCTTCAACCTTTCCGGTGTGGCAATCTGCGATTGACTAGGAAGTAAAATATTTTGAAATGTTGTTATACATAGACATATCTATGACTTTACGGCACTGCTGCTGCTGCAATAAGACGACCAATGCCTCTAACCTTCCGCCAAGGCACTTATAGCGGGCGACAATGTAGGTTTCAATGTCGAATCTTACCGGAAGTAACGTCAGTTTCAAACAGCCTATACTCAAAATGAAAAATAATGAGCGCGAAAGCAGTACGAGTAGACACTCAAAGCGCTACTGGCAACTGAATGTTATTTGGCGAACAGGAACACACATACGGACTTATTTCGCTTCGTATATATTGTTCTAATAGTTCAATTGGCGTGGTCGACCTTTGTTTTAATGCGTCGAGGTGTATTTACAAGGATAGACCATTGTTCATTTTTAGGCACTGTCGGCTGTTGGATTGTTTTTTTTGTATATTTGAAGTGTTTTTTTCACTCTACCATGTCTCCTAATTGAGTAGTGTGTAGTATTTGTAAATAAATAAATAAAAATGTACTTCCATATATTTACCCCGAATCATTAGGAACAAAGCAAATTTTTACCCTCCTGTACATCAGCTGTGTCACCTCATTTTAGGGTATAAATTGATTTGGATAATGCACATCAGAATAACTTTGATATTTTTAAGTGCACATCAAGATTTTATGCAACAGTTACCCGAATCGATAAAATCGCCTGAAGCAGGCCAAATCAAAACTACCCTAGTTTTTTTTTCTTTTTTTTTGCCTGTGTTTGCGGTTAGTTCTTATTTAATAATTTATATTTTGTCTTTTATGAAAAATACTTCATCCATGTGTGTGCACACAGTAGCCTACTAGGTTGTTTGTGGGCTCTGGAAAATAAACCATTCTTATTAATATTATGCCGTGCCATTCCCGTCGCTCCGGGCTCAGCGCCGGCGTTGCTCGTGCCGGCCCCGCGTCTTGTTTTTCGTCATAGAGCCCAGAGGCCGACGTTCCCTTTAATGAGCATCGCGGTGCATCGTGGGATGGCCTCCCGGCGCAAGACATCTGAGCCGCCATTCACGTCTCTCGGGCTGACCACCTGCGTTGCTCGTGCCAGCCCATCGTCGTGTTGTTCGCCATCGGATCCAGCGGCGGACGTGCCGCTTCGAGAAGCATTGAAGTGCGTTGCGGGACGGCCTCCGGCGCAAGACAAGTGAGCCGCCATTTCCGCCACTCGGACAGACCGTCGGCGTCGCTCCTGCCGGCCCCGCGCCCTGTTGTCTGCCATCGGACCCAGTTGAGGACGTTCCCTTCGAGCAGCATCGCGGGACGGCCTCTTAAATCAGGTCGCCAACATCTTGATCGACCGCCTTGTTCAGGAACAAGCGTATACCCACCGTCATGAACCCACCCGGTGTGTGCTAGGTCAGCTTGCAAGCCGTCGCCTCTGACGAGCAAGCCGTCCCTGCCAAGCAATCGCAAGTCTTCGTCTGTTTCCATCTGTGATCTCCGACTACCGGTGGCGTGCATCAACACCTGTTCTCTGTCGCTCGGCGCCAGATTCGCCCTCAGGTGCAATTCCTCTCCATCCAATGCCGGTAACTCCACCAACACCGTCTCGTCGAAAATTTTAACTAGTAGCTTGTTAACGCACTTGGCATTGAAGTAGCCTCTCTGTTTTGCTTACATACGTTTTATTTATTTTTCTTCTTTTTTAATCGTCTTTTCGCTCCGCCTTCATGCCACTAGTTTGCGATGCGTGTTTCCCAACCGGTGTCGCCCGACGAGTCTCTATATGATATGTACGGCATGCACTTGTAACTATCACCTAGGTAAAACATACTCTGGAATCGCCGATTTCACATTCACTGCTATGAACACCGAAACAAAAGCAAAATGGAGATGTAAGGCATGCCGCTCCACGATCAGTCGGTCTGATCTTGACATGTTGGACACGATCACTATGACATTTCGCCATCTGTCGGCACCGTGCTCGCAGCGCAAATTCTGGAGATCAACCGAAAGTTACATTCTCTGCTTTCGCTCCAAAATCAGCATAGACTCGTTGCTCGAACTTCCAGGAAAAGTAAACGAACTACTGCTGCTTAAGCCATTTATAGAAATGATGAAGGCCTTGGTTTAAGAGGTGCAAACCTCAACCTTGTTTTGAGCGAAAAGTATGAAAGCCTTGTGGTGATGGCAGCTGCGCAGGCGACTGATATCGGAGAGCTCAAGACGGAGGATGGAGCTTTAAAAAACACTGTCTCTGAGCAGGCCCATGTTTATCCGGTGTAATGAAACAAATATAAACGAGGCGGACCAACATCCTCGCCTTCCGAACATAAAAATACATGGGTTGAAAACTGATCCAAACGTTTCTCTTGCTGCGTCCTTAGTAAACTAGCAGAGAAGCTCTGGATTGTGCAGCATGAACCATCAGACGTCGGCTGTGTGTTTAAAATATCGGGTAAACAAGTTGTTCATCAGCCTATTTCAGTAGAGTTCACATATGTGGCTGTGAAGGACCGCCGGATGAGGGCTCGGAACAAACTTCGACTGCTCCAGGTTAACGGTTCGGCTGAGACGGTTTACTTCAACGAGAACAAATCTCAATCCAAGCGTGAACTATTTCGGTTGGCTCGTTCCCGAGGTAGGGAGCGAGGATACAGGTTCGTCTCTGTCAAAGATGCCCGCATTTCAGCCAAATAAATAAGGGCACCCCTCTAGTGTGGGTACGTCAGCATGCTTGACCTTGACCTAATAGCATAATGGCAATGACCAGCTTTTTCTGGTTTGCTGATTTTCGAGCGTTTACTGATTGTTGCGCCGCCTCTTCCTTTAATTCCTTCACTATCCCAAGTAACATTGATATGTTGTAGATATGTTGCGAGAATATTCCGAATGTTGTGGGAGTGTTGGGAGATTTTGCGCGACAGTCCCCAATATGTTTCTGAAACAACAGTGATTGGCACGACAAGCACGCAGCGTTACGCTACTGTTTCGAATTCCATGCTGCCTAGGAAACCGTGTGCTAAAAGTCGGAAAAAGGTTGAAGGTACAACGTTTGCTAGGCGGCATAATTTAAATGTTGCGCAACTGCAGCGCGCGACATGTTGCTTAAGCAACGTTGTATCAGTGTAGTACAGACGCGAAAATCGCAACGTTGTGTTGTGAACTGTCTCCAATCTGTTTCTGACGCAACATTGATCGGCACGACAAAGGCACAGCGTTAGGCTACTGTTTCGAATTCCATGCTGCCTAGGAAACCGTGTGCTAAAAGTCGGAAAAAGGTTGAAGGTACAACGTTTGCTAGGCGGCATAATTTAAATGTTGCGCAACTGCAGCGCGCGACATGTTGCTTAAGCAACGTTGTATCAGTGTAGTACAGACGCGAAAATCGCAACGTTGTGTAGTGAACTGTTTCCAATCTGTTTCTGACGCAACATTGATCGGCACGACAAAGGCACAGCGTTAGGCTACTGTTTCGAATTCCATGCTGCCTAGGAAACCGTGTGCTAAAAGTCGGAAAAAGGTGTGAAGGTACAACGTTTGCTAGGCGGCACTAATTGTAAATGTTGCTGCAACTGCAGCGCGCGACATGTTTGCTTAAGCAACGTTGTATCAGTGTAGTACAGACGCGAAAATCGCAACGTTGTGTAGTGAACTGTCTCCAATCTGTTTCTGACGCAACATTGATCGGCACGACAAAGGCACAGCGTTAGGCTACTGTTTCGAATTCCATGCTGCCTAGGAAACCGTGTGCTAAAAGTCGGAAAAAGGTTGAAGGTACAACGTTTGCTAGGCGGCATAATTTAAATGTTGCGCAACTGCAGCGCGCGACATGTTGCTTAAGCAACGTTGTATCAGTGTAGTACAGACGCGAAAATCGCAACGTTGTGTAGTGAACTGTTTCCAATCTGTTTCTGACGCAACATTGATCGGCACGACAAAGGCACAGCGTTAGGCTACTGTTTCGAATTCCATGCTGCCTAGGAAACCGTGTGCTAAAAGTCGGAAAAAGGTTGAAGGTACAACGTTTGCTAGGCGGCATAATTTAAATGTTGCGCAACTGCAGCGCACGACAGTGTTGCTTATGCAACGTGGTATTACTGTAGTACAGACCCAAACATCGCAACGTTGTGTAGTGAACTGTCTCCAATTTGTTTCCGACGCAACATTGATCGACACGACAAAGACACAGATTAAACCGCTCCTTCACACTGGCGTTCGAAACGCAAATGCTTAGCGGATCCGCCCGTTTTCGTCATCGAATCGCGAGCAATTGCACTGAATCTTTAAGCAAACGCGACCGCAAACGCGACTCAACCACCGGTGTGAATGGGCCTGCACTGCTTCGAGCTCCATGTTGCCTAGGAAAACGTGTACCAACGTTACTAGAACCACTCTGTTAGGATGCGATTCACGCAGGTCGAGACGCGCTACCTGAAATCACCGCTGAGACAAGGTTGTATAAAAACAGTATTAATTGTGCCGCAAAACCTTGAAGCTAAAGATATTAGAAAAGATTACGCGCACGTCATTTGGTACTAAACTCCAATAGAATTTACTACAAAAATAGCTTTTTCTGTTTGTTCTTACGCAAAAACATGCTTTCTGCAAGCTCAAGGTGACCACAGTAAAAAAAAAGAAGAAAAAAAGATTAAGAGTGGCGCTATTGTCGTATTTAGCTCGGTCTCGGTGGACGCCAGAGGCCCAGGTTTCAGCGGTGAGTCTCCCATCCGAGTGTTCTAGCAACCTTGCCATGTACTAAAAGTCGGAAAATGGCTGAAGGTACAACGTTCGCTAGTCCATTCGCTACCAAAGCTGGCGCATCCCCGGTCGCGCCTGCAGAGACCTAATTGCCAAAGCCGGCGAGTCGCCGGGCTGTACACTTTTGTGGTTTCAAATTTAACTAATGGATGGCGCGCTATAACTACTTACACTTGCAGAGTTTGGATATATTACCACCGCACTGGTTATGGGTCTTTTCTTCCAATTCGTGCACGTTTACCATTGCGACATGGGGGAGAACGCCACAGCCAAAAATATCCCGATCTCTATCACCCCACGGCCGCAGATGACAACAGGAGATTGGCCGTTGTATTCAATTTTCAATCAATGACTTCACATGTCCAACAAACTTTCACCATGTCGAACACGCTGTCGTCCATCTCCGACGCCATACTTGCCAGCGAATTGCAATGTCGCAACCGGTTTCCAGTGCGCGCAGCACCCGGGTTTGAAAGCATTTGAGAGAAAGGGCACTGCAGCGTTGCCACGGTGTACTGTTCGAGGCTAAGCTGAAGTGATGATGATGATAGCCTTTATTCTACTTGCAAACGTGGGTTCCGTCTGCCATCGTATGAAGCGGCTTCTCTCTCCGCTTGAGACTCTATAAGACACGCTAGATGGACAATTTGGTCATTGCAGGACAACTGGAAATTTGATAATGGTCACACGAACTCAAGCTTGCACGACGTTGATTCATATCAAACCAGATATGACATCCGTAATAAATATTTTGAGAACGTGTTTCTGCGTAAATTTTTAGTCGCCAGTTGGAAGAGCCACCATGTTCTGTAGGTTGTTTCACAAGGAGCTATCTTTCGGAGAAAATAATTTTGACGCCTCACAGCACAGACGTAATCACCTTTCGTTTTTAATAACAGGTTGATAATGATGAACACAGCTAGCCGGCTCCGATTGTGGTGTGCCAGCAAAGGTGGAAAGCGGGACGAGAGGGAGCGAAATTTGCAAAGCTCATCATGTTGAAAGTCTTACATTTGGTTTCTATTTGACCTTTTGACGTTCCCTAGCTCTCTCTCTCTCTCGTCGTTGTCTTCTTGTCGTCTGCTTCGGGCGCTCTTTCTTATTGCGCAAGAGGTTGCCTACTTACAGCAACTAGCCTCCGTTTTGCTGCACGGAACTTCTGAAACGAAGTATAGCTCTCCTGCGCTCTCGTCTTCACTCATAACCAGTCACCGTTTAGGAGCAAAACCATTTGACGTCTTTTTTTAACGTGATTTGCGTCAGTTCTACTTTTCTGGGCTTCATATTTCATTTGTATTCGGGACAGCATTTCAGGATTTATTGACAACATGTCAAAATTCTCCGTTGTTCATTTTATCCCTGAAAATGCTTATGAGATCGTACCCATTCATTGGGTTTCAAACGCAAAAACGTATTTGTTGGTGGCCGCCCTCAAGTTATTCCTCCGCAAGAATAACGAAGGCGGTGCGCACTGGCGAACCCTTGGACCGAGACACCTGG
>JAZHYW010023393.1:0-190285 GCA_037355805.1 Ixodes ricinus
GAGAGATCCATAGCACCAACAGGGGGGACCCCAGTCAGTGACGTGTGAAGTCCAACTTTGAAGAAGTCGTTGTGCGGCATTTTCACCCGCGTCATCAGCAAAGAGGTAATCCAGCTTCACGCGAGAGACTGTTCCAGCCTAACCAAGATGCCGTGGTCCTCCATTCTGCCGGACGCTCCCTCGCGCACCTTTATTTTTTATTTTACATTTTTATGTTTACACCAACCTTCAAACTTTAGTACATTAACAGGAATGATTAATTACGTCTTTGAGTAAAAATACCAACTTTCTGCACACGCAAGAGCGATTTTTTATAGTTGCGGTGTGGAACTGCAGCGCTTTCCCAATCGCACCTGCAAAAAAGGAACTGACCTGGACGCTGAGCGGCCGTTGGAGCGGCGTCATGAATGGGCCAGCACCGTATCTGATTTTCTGCTCGGGTGCACCTACCCCTATAACCACCTGCCAACCACAGTGTCAGCATTCAGCTAGGAATCATGTTTCTCACTGCGGCGCCAGCAAGTCCAGTCGCTAGTAAAACGGTTGCACCTTTTTTAGTGGCGTGGGATAATTCAGCACCTAGGTTTTCTTATCACTGCCTCCATCTGTAGTAAGCTGCTGTTGCCGGTGAGACAACTTTCTCTTTTTTTATTGGAGCAGACGCACGCTGTAGGTAAAAATTTGAAGTTTTTGATTTTCAATTTTTTTTTCCTCGGGTAAGTTAGTTCAGTTAAATTTTTATAACCTTAGCGGGCAGAGGGGGTTGATCAGGAAACGAAAAAACACACATT
This sequence comes from Ixodes ricinus, assembly GCA_037355805.1. Classification (NCBI taxonomy): domain Eukaryota; kingdom Metazoa; phylum Arthropoda; class Arachnida; order Ixodida; family Ixodidae; genus Ixodes; species Ixodes ricinus. The sequence goes on from JAZHYW010023393.1 coordinate 792, forward strand.
GGTTGCCACGGGCAGGGAGGGAGAAAAAGTTTCTCTGTGGGATGTTTGCAGTGACTTCGAGGAGGAGAGACACATACCGTAGCTTGTTGCTTCTTAATCACCCCTCTCATCCTTTTCTAGGATTCCTGGCGAGTTTATACCCCCTCTCCTGCACCCATGCAAGGTTTGTGAGGAGGGTGGCCACGCCTTCCCCGCCTAGGGTTCTAGCAGAATTCGGGCCGGACATCCTGGCTGGCAGTATAAGAACGCTCCCAAAGCGAAACTTGTCACTCGTAAGCATTGGTAGACCATTTTGCGGGCTGGATTGGACCACCCTTTATGGACGTTCTTCGGCCAGCCTCGGTGCAAAATCTTAGCCTGGATATGTTCAAGAAACTGATTTATGTGGTCCCTTCAAACCAACATTACCAAATCAAAGTCAGCTGACGAGGCTTCCTAGAATGCCTGGGTGCCTGGTTCGTGGTGCGTGCGCTCAGTGGTGCTCGCTACACTACTGGCCCATCATATGGGCAGGCGTGGTGGAGCGTTGGATGCACACTATTTAGCGGTGGAAAGTAACTTTATTAGCTGGCTTTTAGTGGTACACGCAAGGTTCTCAGCCAAAAGTCGGCAGCAAAAGAAGCTGCCGTCGAAACGGTTTTCTTCCGTTGCTTGGCGTGGAGGTCGAAGCTGGTGGCGCTGTGAACGCCATCCGCCGTACCTCCTCGCTTTTACAGGCAACAGAGAAGAATGGTTTTCGAACGGCGCTGGCCCATGGAGCTTGTCAGTTGACAGATCTTAAGAATGTTGCTTCCAAAACAGCCATCGATCTGCTTGCTGCTAGTCTGTAGATCCAATGTTGACGTTGCACTGTGCTCCCATACAGCTGAGGCAGCTAGATGCAGTCTGATGCACGCACCGGTAAGCTCTGACGGCGTTGTGGCCACAGTGTGCGAGGGATGGAGTGGAAGCATGAATGTTTATACGGCGGGAAAATCAGTCTCCACGGGAGAGGCACCTTTAGTTTCCGCTGCAGACGTGGCACTTTCTTAAGTGCGCTGTTTGTTCATGCCGACCTGGGACCCACTAAAAGACAGAGCTACTTGTTTCTATTTTTTTGCAAGTTCCCAAATAGGGCTGTCACAAAGAAAAACAAAAAACCTCCATGTTTTTTAATTGCTCAATGAATCTGGGGTCATTTTCTCACATTTAGCATGTAGTCCTATGCAAGCACTTCAAAAATGTTTTTGGGAGGTCAGTATCTCCTCAATCGTGAAGATGGCAGTCGATGTCCACCCTTGCCCTCTTTCGACACGAAATGACGCTGAACTTTAAGACAGACTATAGCCTGTTGCAGGTTTAGAGATAGCAGTACCTGCTACTCTCACACAAAGCCTCTCTGCTCGCACTGGCGGTGGATTCCTACTCCACTCTCTCCTCAAGGCCCACTCTGCTAAAGTGTAAAGAGCAGAGGGCTTTTGCAGGGAGAACTTGTCCTACTATCTTTACTCGCAAGAGCCGGCCATAACAAACAGCGAGTACAATGCCCGATCATACATGGCAAATGACTCTCGCAATCAATGCGGGAACTTAGCTAAAGCTTCGACGCTCAAGTCGCGCAACAAACCCGTACTCACGACTTATAGAATTCGGCGAGGAAAGAGATGTTTGGCAGGAGACGGTGAGCCTTGGACAGCACTGTGGACCCTTCGCTGAGGCGCGAGTCCACGTTCCAGATCTGCAGGATGTCGTCTTTGTCTCACACGCACTTACGGACACCCGCACACCTCGTCCCCTGCGCATCAGCGGCCGCTCTCAGTCACGCTCCGGGGACGTTCAGTCCCAAAGTTCCCGCTTTAACAAATAAAAAAGAGACCCGGAGCAACGGTGAAGCGACATGACCTCTGTCCTTGAAGAGCATAGAGTTAACACAATATTCTAGAGGCCGCTTTCATATACGCAGAAGAGCAGAAACGTATCGCTTGCAAAGGCCTGTATTTGAACATTTTTCTAGCTTCATTCAGTTCAAAAACACAGGCATGTACCAGCTAGGATTTTGATTCGGGAAGGGGGAGCCGCCCATGACAAAATGCTGTATAAGGGAAGGGAGGAGGGACCCCAGAAATGGAAAATTTCGATGAAAGCCCGGAGCCCATGGACCCCACCCACCCCCCCCCCTGGCTGCGTGCCTGTCGTTGCCCATTGTGTGAAAATAAATTGAGTTCGCGAGCAGTCCAACAACTTCAACTCGCCGCGACAAAACGAACGGCCCCACCTATCGTCCGCTTTCTTTCTCCGCTCTTCCGTCGCTCTCTTTCTCTCGGGATCGCCGACGTCGGCGCTCGAGATGTGCAGTGTTCTGCTCCCGAACTGCAAGTAATTACCGTATGTTGCGTGTACGTTTGGGCAGTGGGAAGGTAGTTGGCCCCAATGGGCGTCTGGTGTCTCGGCTGGAGCCGAGAGCCAGTGCACCACGATCGCTAGCCCCGGGTCTTGGCGTGCCCTGGGCAGTAGAGATACACGACTGCAGGCCTGTAAGACTCATTTTTGCAGGTCGACACGGCTGGGGCTGGGAATTAGATCCCTGGGTTCTGCGGCGCAGGCTTTAGCTCCATGCGCTTCCGAGCTGTGGTGCACTGATGTGCTTGTCCACCAATCCCCCCCTCCGCAGCCACTACACTCAAACGCTTAGTTTGCAAGATTGCTTACAAGCAGGATTTCCTGTTTTGGGGGTTTATCTGTTTTTAATTTCGGGGTGCTCTCTGCAAATTTTTTTCACCACAAATTCATTTTTTTTTAAATTTGGGTGTGTTTTTGCGGGTTTGTTAATTCGGGGGTATTTTTTGCAGGGTTTATTCCACAGGTTCGGGTTCGTAAAATTGGGGAACGATTTTTGCAAGATTTTTCTAGATTTCTTTGTTTAAATCTGGGGTGTTTATTTTTTTTTTTTTTTCCTACAGATTAGGGTGTTTTTTGTGGGGTCTTTTTCCCAAATATGGAGGTTTCTTAAATTTGGGGTCGTTTTTTGCTGTTTTTTTTTCCACAGATTGTTTGGGCTGATTAAGTTTAGGGCCAGAGGAAAAATCGGGGCTTACAACAAAAGGGAAAACCACGGCCCTGGGAATCCCCGGGGAACTTGAGCACGACTCCAGTACCCTGAAAACATCTCTGTACCGATAAGAGAGAGAAATGTGGTTGTTTTGTCCCGAAGAAAAAAACGACCTTGCCGACAGTTCAGTGCAAGCTGCGTTCTGAAGGAACACAAAGATGCAGGTGAAGACTTCTTTCCACAGAAGCTCGGGCCCTTCTCATTTGAGGACAGCTCCAAGTCAGGGGTTAACTCGGGGTTAACTCAGGGTTGTCTCAGTTTATCCGTCCGTACCGAGAACACTGAAGCCCATTTGTGAGATGTTGTAATCCATAGGTCTTCCAGAGACACCTAAACATTTATGAGCACCTAACAGCTTTAGGGAAACAGGTAGGACCCCTCAGCCTCTTGTACAGGGTGCACTTCAGGCATAAAGAAATTAGTATGATAAGCCAATTAATGGAATATACAGAAAACTTTTCAGATGTGGTATCTGAGGTGGTGCATTTATCATGTAGATGCTTGCAGACGTGCCAGGTTATGGCCACCATTGCTGACCTTCTCTTGTCTTACCCAGATGCCAAACCAGTGAAGCAGGCATTGACGTGCTTCCAGAAATGCCAATGCTGGGGAGAAGGATACAGATACAATCTAAAATGGCAATAACCCGCCCCGATGGGGTCATGATGAAGTGAAGTAAAGGTAATAAGAATTAAGAAATGAAAATCGAAAATCAGATTATGGGGCGCCACCCACAGCTGCTGCAAAGCGTCTATACTCAAATTTCATAAACGTGGGTTCCTCGAGGTTGTGTTTCCGTTTTCCTCCCTCCCTGTGCATAGGAGCCAACCGCATTTGTCCAGATTTAATTTTTCTCCGAAAACCTACATTTGTGAGATTTGAGCATGAAATCTGTACCATTTCGAATACCCTCGTTGAAGGTTTTATTGCAGTCTGTTCATCATTCAATTTTTTGACGCCCAAACAGTGCTTAGAGACACCCTGTACGTCTAACCCGTGCCCTTTGTAGTGTCACCCCGTCTCGGCGATAGCGAGCGACGAGTCAGGAACTGAGGAGAAGCTCCATCCACAGGCGTCAATTTCCTGCTTTGAGTCCTTGCGCCGTGAAGAAAGACAGTGCATAACCCACTCTGCAACATTGGCTTTGTGCGGAAGAAAGCTCTCTGCAGAGCGGGCAAGAAATGGCGTCACCACGCAGAGGCACGACATCGCACATACGCGGAAGAAAGGGTAGAGAGATTTTCTACCTCAACGAGATGTGGGTCCTTGTGGGATGAGGCAATGATTGCTTACCTGGGGTCCGATTTTGGTCACTGAGAGTAGGAGCGAGATATCTCACTTGCCTCCCGAGGATTGAGCCTAAATAGCATTTGCAGACGGTTTGTTTGCTAACGTAAGCGAAAAATGTGGTTTGTCTCCCACAAAGTGTTATTTGCAGGCGAAAATGAAACAATAATACACTATGCATCGTCCATTAAAAAAACAAGAAAAAAAGGTGGATCCTTTGCTACAAAGTGAGTGCCTTGGGTGAAGAGAGATCGGACGCAGGCTGGAGTTGTGATCGTCTGCTATTTCACGTTCACGTTGCGCTTCTTTTGCAAATCTTAAAGGGGACCCCTGCATTGGACTTTTTTTTTTTTGACTGGTTTTTAATTTGCACCAAACCTGAGCGCACTGAACGTAGTAACTTAGTGAAACTTTTCTTTTCTCGAAATACGCTTTATTTTAGGCGTTATAGGCAAATTAAAATTACAAAAAACAAGCAAAAAATAACCTCTTTCACGACTTCCATTGGTCCTGGCTTGGGTGGGCGATGCCAGAAGCAAAGCGACTGGCCAATCGGCTGCGGCTTACGTCGATGGCCAATTCTCCTGCAGCCTAGTGCGCGTCAGCAGCTCGTTGCTGGCTTCAGCCCTCCACCGCGCTTGCGGCACTGAATTTAGCGGGTCTGTCGGAGTTGGAGCTCCAAATCCTCGATAGAAAATGTGGAGCTCCGGAGTAGTACCGCACAAGGACACTCCTCGTTAGCGCTCCGGAGCGTGCTGGCAAACCCTCTCGGTCTCAACTCGACGACGCTCATACAGCCTGGTTCCGGACAAGTCCGGGCGGGCCTCCCGTGGTCTCGCAAGGAGTTAAATGCATACTTTAGCTTCTTGCAAATTGTTACGCCGCGTTGTGCGTCGTCTGCTAGGTTCCGCGGGGCATGGCCTCCAAGATCCCGAAGCAAGCGCGCTTCAGAATCGTACGAGGGGCGCCTGTGCCGCCTCTTCCACCGCTTGGTGGAGGGTATGTCGATGGGTCATTTCTTGATTGTGTAGCTTATAAACTGCATTTGTTTCTTTTCTCATCTAAAATACTGGACAAGAACTACTTTCATATATATAACTGAAACAGTTTGCGCCACTTATATTTTGTATTTCGACTAAAAAAATCATTTAGCTGCTCTGACCAGTCGTAAGGCAGGAGCTGACCACGACCGACACCGCAAGGCGCCTCCGGTAGGAGGACGAAGTTTCCGCATTGTCCGGCTAAAATATGATGCACTGATATTTATTTACTCTCTCCGTGCTCGTTGGGTTGCCCGAACCACAAGAGATGTGGAAACCGCAAAAAAAGGTAGACGCTTGAATATGATTGCGGGGCCCCTTTTAAGCTGTTCTACTGCTGTCACGCAAGATGACATCAGAAGGCAATTGGAAAAGTACTCCGGACAAATACATCAGAGACCGTGAGACCTCTCTCGCCATTTGTATGTTGGTGAGATGTTCTCGTCGAAACACTGCCCAGTCGTGAGCTCGCGAGCAGGTAAAAGTTACATTTGGCCAATTACGCTCGCTTAGCATGAAGCTGTGATGCCATCGTCCAATCGGAAGCAGAAAATGCTCGTGCTCTCTCCTTGGCCAAAATCAGAGCTCCGGCTACCGCACGAATGATTGCAACAAGGAGACTTAGCATGCGCACTATCTTTCACAAGCCAATCAATACTGCTTCTAAAGCATTATTTAAAGGGACACTGACAGGGTGTTTATGCTTGCCGAGGTTTTTAGTTGTACATGACATATGAGAGCCCAACTACCCAGAACACAATTTGCGACTCGAAATTCGGTTTCTTTCTGCCCGAAAACCGCCGATCAAGAACTGGCCGGTTCGAGTCTCGCTCACTCTCTTTTCCATGGTCACGGGCCGTTTTCTAAGGTATCGATGCGACCACCAAATTTAATGAAAGTCGTTGGTCACTGAAGGCACACACTCAATATTAAAAATAGAAAAAATATGAAACCCATTTTTTGTGGCTTCTAAAAGCTGCAAATACGTTGATTGAAAAAAAAGTTCCACAGAGAACCGGAAGCATTCTGTGCGTGCGTCGTTTCGCGTATCGTGGGACTCGCGGGGACGGCGATGGCAGCGGACGACGGGCGTGGGACCTCTACTTCAGAACTGTCGTTCGCGGTACCGGCGAATTCTGTCTGCCTTTAAAAGAGAAATTTGGGACTGATCAAAAGAATTGGTATTCATCCCGTACGACACGCCCGACCACCAAGCCGATTTGCACGAAGACGCCGCCGAGCCGTCGCTCCCTTCTCGTGGCTGAAGACATCGCTCGCGCAAACTTCAAGCACGACGTGTCTACTTCGAGTTGAATATGCACGCGTACGATTTCTTTACTAGGTGCGAATGTCGCCAATGCGTAGTGCTTCCTGACTTCAACCCAGGAGTGCTTTTGCTGAAGGAAAATCGGCAGCAAACTTTCAACTTACAGTTTACCGGCTGAATTATTACTAAGGAAAGAGATCCCCAGTAACGAGATCCCTCAGTAGCTCAGTGGGAAGGACATCCGCTTTACACGCGGCAAGACCAGGTTCAATCCCCAGTAAAGGCAGTCTTTTTTTCTTTTTTTTTAAAACTTTTTGAAACATTTTCTGATGTTTCAAATGCACGATGCATTTCTTCTTTTTTTACAATTATCACTGAAGAAACAAACAAAAAGAACAAACAAATGTTGTGGCGAAACGTTCGCTGAATTAAATGGGATGGGATTTCCTTTTTGACACCTGCGAACTCAATGTAATCACTTTCCACAAAATGCAAGGATCATATAAATCAGGGAGCGTCCGCTTTCCGAGGTGCCCGTAAATGTTCTACAGGAATTACAGCCAGCCATTGGTCTCGATCCCGTTGATCTTTTGGAAACTCTGTCGCACAATGCCACTTCTTTTCGGATGCAGGACATGTGAGCCAGCTCTTCACGCAACATCTTGGGGGTATTCTTTGCGGAGCCGATCATGGAAATTAACCACGGGCACTCACTACTCATCTCCAACTCATCTTGGAGTTCAGAAGAGCGAGCGGAACAAATATAACTGCAAAGAATCGCACGGCAAACAGTTCCCGCTACGCCGCATGTCGTCTACTACGCAGAGAGAAAAAAAAAAAAAAGAAGCGCACGGTCGGGTGTAGTTACCTGACTTCCGCCACTCACTTTCTCCTCTCCACTTCTCCGACCTCCGTGCGGGGTTTCGGCTTTCGGTTTCGAGCAGTTGCGTCTTTTGGCTTTATTAAAAAAATACGCTACTCTGTTGCAAAATATTAATTGGGTAGTCCTCCAACATCATAATAAAGCGCCTGGCAAAAAAATAAAAAAAATTTTTTGGGGGGGTGTCAGTGTCCCTTAAGTAGGAAGGCTTCTTGTATGTGTTCAAGTTCAGCTTCGCAGTGGTAGTGTTGCTCAACCACATCTTGTGCAGCAAAACTTTTTTTTTTGTGACGGCCACAGAATTTTTTGTTGCCACTCAGAAACCCTTGCGTAAAACAAGCAGGCACCGCTATGCTTTTGCGCTGTAACTGAGGCAGAGGCCAACAGTAAACAAACGAAGGGAAGCAGATGGCATGGGGAAAGCTGCCTCAGTAACAGCTGGACCATGAGCACTTCAGTGGCGACACAATCATTCGATTCACACACCGTTGCACAGAAACCAGTGCGAACCGAAGTAAATACTGGCACGACTTAGTGATGCAAAGCGGGGCAGGAAAACAGCAGAAAAATCACTATGAAAAGTAGGCGTTTGTCGGTGTTGTTCGTCGAGTAGCGAGATGCGCTGCCACATTAAAAACGATTGTTTGTAACGATGCAACATCAGAGACGTGATGAAAACAAGCAGAAGTGACAAAGTGATTAGTTGGCGAGTGATATGAATCCTCTGTGGGGGGGTATTTGTCGCTGAATTGTGAGCTTGTCGCCGACTACAGATATGTTTGTCGACTTACCCAACATTGTGCTGATGGATAATTATTTCAATGCTACTTCATAAAAAAAAAGGTTAGATGATATCGATGATATCAATCAAGTAGCCCCAATTTTAACTACTAATAAAAGATTTAGTGGCTGACTTTATTCGAAGGTCACCTACCCCAGATGGCTAGATCAAAATTACCAGTCTTGAGCGACGGTTTAGAAAAACAATAAACCGGCCTGTTAACGTCCTTCCGTGCCCGAATGGCAAGCTTACCTTGAGCCACATCCTCTGTAAACTGTTCCCCAATGGCAGCCAGTAGCAACTCCTTCCATACCAGGGGCTGCAAAGCAATTATTCGTGCATTTGCAAAACCACAGTTGGCTCTTCTGGCAATTGTCCGGTACCGCGATTTGTTACCGGCACACACGCAGGCTGTTTCCGAACGCTATTCGAGCGCAAAAAAAGCAATGTATAAATAAGCCAAAGAGTTTACTCGAATGAAACTTTTCACAAAGTTGCCTTTTCGGGTGGTGCATTCAGAAAGCAAACTTAAGAAAAAGGCAAGCATGTTATTCGTAGTGCGCAGGACAGAAAACGGAATCAAACCATTACCATGTACGCTTGAAGCTGCTTTCAGGTGCTAATCTCAAAGAGGCTTTCAAATTTTTTGTTTTCGTGTTGCACCACCTGTGACGAGCGGCGTCAACCAGATAGTTTGTTTTGTTTTTTCTCCCGTGTTGCGTGTAGGAATAGCATGATGTTTTTGGATTCTTTCATTTTCAGGGGGAATCTACACTTACGGAATTCAAACATGATAAATGCACAACTTAAATGGAAGCTGAAACACTTAAAAAATTATATAGAGGTTGATTCTAGCAAAGTTTTATCCCGTCAATCTGAATATCACATTCGTTTTCCCTGAAGGTGTGTAACTAAATGCAAGAAAATACTAAAGACCTCCGACCAGTCGTCACGTCATAAGGGGATCTTTGGCCACCAAGCGTGTAGTCGCTCATGTGGGCAGTGTGTGCAATTGCTAGCCTGGCAAATATATTCCCCCGCCACTGGCGCCAATCGCGACGTCTTTTTTTTACCTTTTTGAAAACAGCAAGAATGTATGTGCATAGCTTTGATAGTTGCTGAAGATGCGCAAAATCGGAGACTACAAAAGCTTCTGATATGATGTCATGCTCCAGGAAGTCGGGGCTTCAGCAGTACTTTGAAAATGATTTTCTGCAGTTTTTGTGCACCAAATTGTAAAATAATCTCAATATTCGTGATCATGAAGGCTAGATGAAGACGATTTAAGTGTTTTTCCTCAAATACAGAACCGCTTCAGTTTTCCTTTAAAACACCTTTGCAAAAGTTTCATTACACTTCGTTCACAATCTTAAATGTACCATTTCTTTTTTTTTTTTTATGCTTGAATAACGTTTAATCTATTTTTATAGATGCGTCAAAACTGAAACTGACCGAGTCCCTTTTGGAACACTTGACTCTCCAGGTACCGCCCCTCCGGTTACCGGCATCCTCCCAGAGAGGGCGCCGGTCGCCGCGCATCAGGTGGTATGTGTACCGCAGCTTCAGTTCCGCTACGTCCGGGATGTTGTTGAACACTGCCCAGAAACCCTGTGGCGAGAAAAAAGACAACAACGAAAAACTAAGCAACGTACGCTCGGCGGAAATACGAGCCGGTACAGCCGAGTCTTAGCTGAAGGGGGTAAACGTCCCAAGGAGTGCCTTCAGTATGCTAACTGTGGACACCATTAAAGTCAAATTGGGAGGTTTCGGGTGCCAAACCAACAAAGAGCAACTGGCCTGCCTCAGCAGAGGACAGATGATTAATTTTGACCACTGGGATCTCTTCTGACATGCAACCGAAATCGCTGCTACACGGCGCCTTCTGCACAATAAGCCTCTTTCAGATTGCAGGCAACTTGACTGGGATTCGAACCCACAACCTGGGGATCCGTAGGCTGGCGCCTTGTCTCGGAGTCACAGATAATGTGGCAGTTCGTTAACCTCTCTTTTAACAGTGCGCCTGGGACACCTAAAAAGGGCATTTAACCCGCTCCGACCAAACCGCCGCTGTGCCAGCTCACACTGCCGCACCCTCTTCAGTTGGCAGGCGCACAAGCTACCCCAAGAAAGAACGAACCGGAGCAGAGGAAATCCCGCATGGGGCGTTTCGGACCACATCATGTTATCGAAAGAGCAGACACGGGGCTTTTATTCGCATTCCAACATTTTAAAACATGAATCTGCACCGATCACGATTTTACTGAGTGTCGGCACTGAGTGTGGAAGGTGGATCTAAATTGTGCATTTTCTATGTATCTGTGAAAAGGAGTCTTTATAGGCAGCTATAATACTGTCGCGTGCGTGGCGGAGTTGGCCACATATGCGGCTGCCACGCAGAACAACAAGGTTGGAACCCCGCAGGGCATTGTTCTTTCTTTACGAATCTTCATTCTTTTCTAAACCGGTCTTCTCTTTTATTTGGAACAGTATCACACAGCAATCTATGCCACCATTCAAAAGCAGCAGTTCAAACTGGTGCTGCAAATTCGCGCTTTAAAAACAGCTAGAGTGCCAAGTGATTTCTCTACGTCCTAACACCCACCACGAGAACAAAATTGGGTCAGTTCCAATGCGGGAAGCAAGTCGTCTGCTTGTTGCGCAGGAGTTGCGCTAATGTCAGAACGACGTCGAGCTTCGAATAGATTTGATTGAAATGATAGTGGGTAGACCTCAATGCCAAATGCCTTAAAATCTACCCACTATTTTTTTTTTTCAACCAGCCAATAAAAGCTTGGCGTTCTGACATCATCCTATTCCATGTGCAAGAAGCAGACGAACTGGCCAAGATGCGACAAAGCTTAAGCCAATGTTACTATGTAGATTACCTCAGTTGTGGAACTACCGCGGGAAGGGGTACCCCTCACTCACTTCAATCCGCCTCCCGTCGTTCGAAGTGGCATCTAGATTTTCGTTTATGAACTGTGTGTTCCATAGAGTACGGTGGAATGCCATCTAGACGCTGCACTTCAAAACGTACGTATCCCATGAAATACATTGCAGTTACCATAGCAGCCGCATGGCACGTCGAACGACGAGGCGAATCGTGATGAGTGAGGGGGATACCGCTCTGTACATGCAGCGTCTATGAGCAGTTACGTAACTGAGCTAATCTGATAACGTTGGCTTAAGCACCCTACGCAGGCCTCCTGTCCCTCACAGAAATCCTCCAACATTTCTTACACAATATAGAAAAAGTAAAAATAAGGAAAGAAAAATGGATCAATTAATTTTTATAGTTGATCTAAAGTGAAGGGCAGAGTAATAAAGAGCTCGCAATAAAATATTCCTTCCATGTCCCTTACTTGCGAGAGAAGCGTTCTAAAAAAGTCACACACACCTGAACTGTGTTCACCGTGTATATTTTCTTCAGGTTGGCTTCGTACTGAGCAGCAGAGATGCCCCGACTCTCCGTCCTGACAGTGCAAGGATCACGATTAGAAAATAAAAACACACGAGTAGTCATCAAACAGTCACACAACGCGAGCAGCGAAAACAATTTATAAACAGAAGTAACGCTCTCAGAATTCGGTAGGAAAACAATAGTTACTAGTGTTGTTTATCAGATAGAGTCCACCGATAATTTCCTAATGTGCCGGTATTTAGATTTACTATTTTATTTGATCTGATACGAGTGCGAGTGAGATATATAGCAAGCCACGGCGTGGATCGCGCTACAAACACCACCCCCAAAAAGTAACACGCCGCGATTGACAGCTCGAAACTTTTACACGAACGCTTGAGTCGACTCAAACCGAGCCTGAAGAAAGCGCTGCAATTCGAAGCCAGGCGAACAATCGCATTTTGTTTACGACTCGACGGAACCGCGCGTCGAATCGTCATAAATAAAGTCAGAAAAAGGTCAGGTGCGCCCGAGTCGACGGGACATCGCTCACTTGTCGACCCAAAAGGTCCACTTGGTCTGCAGAGGCACGGAGATTTCTTCGGCAAAGTCGACTTGAAGGTCAGCGAAGCCGTCGTGGTCGGTGTGGTTGATTTGAACCTGAGTCGCATCTTCAAACCCGTCGCCGTCCGAATCTGCCATCTTTGCGAGGAGCGAGCGGAGGCGCGCACGGGTGTCACATGATCAAAACAAGCTGTTCGCTTGTTGTAAACAACGAACGTTCAGCACAACGCGCGATTCCGGCGCGTTTCAAACAAACCCTCGTAACGCTCGCCACCCTGATGGCACGAAATACACCGGACTTACGCAGTGCATAACTTAGGTGGTTAAAAACAATTGCTGCGCCCAAGTCTGCCTGGTTGAGAAGAAATAGATATACAATACCGATAAAGCGGATAAACCGAAAATCTAAACACCGAAACTGTTCTTGTTTCTCTCGCGGAATCCAAAGAATTCGGCCGTCACGATCCAATCCTATTCAATCCACCGGCATACACCGGCAAAAAAATCGGCTTTGCGTTAAGTACTGATTCCACTTTTGTTTCTAGGCTGTGTAGTACGTACCTACGGATGCTTTTCGGGTGTTTCGGTTTCACCGTGTCAACGCTGAGTGAGCCAGCAGTTGGACTGTTGTTATTTAACTTCCAAAGCTAAAATTTCCACTCCAGTGTTATGGTGATCGATCTCGAGTAGTCGTCAACAATAATTTAAAGGGATACTACAACGAAATTTCGGCGCTTATTTTCTTGGTCTATTCGTGTTAAATAGAACATCATCACATCAGGCACACCAATCTCTTCTCGAAAAACACACGAAAAGGAATTCTAAAACGAATTAAACGATTAGGAAAGAGCACCTGGTGGATGTGTCTAACGCCTCGTTTGTACTGCCCGTCTAGGGACCTTGACGGGTAATGACGATAACTGTCTCGCCTCCGGGCACGACGAGATAAAAGCTGAAATAACTCCCTTTTCCCCGAGACTCTCTTTTGTGTGTCCCAGAAGTCGCTATTGACCCTCTACAAGATTATAGAAGGTTAACCCATCACTCAAAATTCGTACAAAAGACTAGGGGTGTCGCGAACCGGCCGAGGTTCGAGTTCGACCAGGTTCGACTTTTTCGAACTTTTAGTGGAAATTTCGACGAACCTTGTATTGCGGTTCGACTCGTGTGCGCATGCGCGACAGGCTGGCCAGTTGGCTTCGGATTGGATGGTGATGGCTAAGGGATAAATTAAGGGCACCGCTGACTGGTTATTTCAGTTAATACAGTACAAAAAAATAAGTTATTAACTTCTTCAGTGATTAGAATTGGTTTCTTTTAATTGCAACTGTTCATAAAATAAAATAACCCTTTGCATAAAACAAAATTCTTCAAACCTAGACATGCTTGTATGAAGGTCTGGCCACACTGTCCACAAAGTCCAGGTGATGTTTAAATAGGGCAGGACCCGGCATGACGTCATACCCAGCGACGCCGGAAGAACAACCCAATCCCAGACTGCCCCGCGCACCGACGCTCTCACATCCAAACTAAATTCAACCATGCTCCCATCATCTGCTCTCCGCTCGGTCGTTAGGCTTAGGTTACGTCTGCTCCGTGCCTGCGGTCTGCTTCGTCTGCTCGCTATCGCGGCTGGCTTTCGATTCGATCGGCGCACCAAAAGATGTTTCGATGCGAACCCGAATACTCCATTACGGCGGAGTGAAACCAACATCTTCTCGAAGCAGAATTTGTACGGCTTTCTCAACCCGCGATGCCCTTCTTAGCACGACACACACCAGAGCGCCTTCTCAGCGTTCGTGCCTACGATCCTTCTCAGCGTTCGTGCCTACGATGACTGACTCGCGATCGCTTTCCAAAGCCGCGCTACGACGACTCGTTTGAGACGACGCTCCAGGCGCGGTCGCGCGGTGTCGAGAGCGTCCGCTACACGCCGACTTCCTAGTCCTACTGGTCAGGCAAGTGTTGGGCTCGAAATCTCGCCTGTTCGACACCGATTCAGTCGGTGCGTCGTCTAGAGCGTCTCAACTCTAGTCGCTTACTTTCTGCTGGGCAACCAGGCGTTCGTTTATAATAATCTCATCCAATTCCGACCATACCGGTTTAAAAGTCTCCCGTTAAGCGCTGTTTCAAATAACAGTGGGTGCCGCCATTACTTTCGGTGCACGACAATCGCGTTGCCACGGAAATGTCATGGCAACGAGGGTTGTTTGCACCGAAATTAATGGCGGCGCCCACTCACTAGGCTTCCCATTGGTCAAGAAATGTCCGTCGCGGCTCGTAGCCACGCCTACTTCCGTTACACTTCGCTCCATGCATTGGGGATAGGGACGCCACCTCCTGCCCATTATAACCTCCTTGACAAAGTCGAACCGGTCGAATCTGGTGAAAAGTTTCGAAGGTTCGTCGAACCGGTTCGACCTAAAGTCCCCTGGATGTTTTTTCACTTTAGTTCGATCCAGTCGAGACCCCGAGTTCGACCTAAAATCCGGTTCGACAAAGTTCGCGACACCACTACAAAGACTAGGGGTGTCGCGAACTTTTGTCGAACCGGATTTTTAGGTCGAACTTCGTGGTTCGACTGGGTCGAACTGACCTTCGAACTTTTCACCAGATTCGACCGGTTCGACTTTGTGGACAGTGTGGCCAGACCTTAATACAAGCATGTCTAGGTTTGGAGAATTTTTTTCATGCAAAGGGTTATTTTATTTTATGAACAGTTGCAATTAAAAGAAACCAATTCTAATCACTGAGAAAGTTAATAACTTAATTTTTTGTAGTGTATTAACTGAAATAACCAATAAGCGCTGCCCTTAAATGATCCCTTAGCCATTACCATCCAATCCGAAGCCAACTGGCCAGCCTGTCGCGCATGCGCACACGAGTCGAACCTCAATACAAGGTTCGTCGAACATTCCACTAAAAGTTCGAAAAAGTCGAACCTGGTCGAACTCGAGCCTCGGCCGGTTCGCGACACCCCTAGCAAAAGACAGCTTTGGGTTACATGCGGTGGCCCGATCGCTGGTGGGCTTCGGCTACTTTCAGCAAATGCTACGAGCCATGGGGGCCTGTCCAAGGCCGTGTGAATATCACGTGACCTATGAGAGGGTGCACATCGACGGGCGGAAAGCGTATCACGGGCTACGTCCACAGAGCGGGACAGCGTCCGCTGCGTTTGGACGCAAGGTCCCGAGAAAAACTACGCTCACGATTGCGGCGGATGTGACGTGCTCTCCGCTGGCTGCTCTCCGAGCGTTTGCCAGAGTGGGCCGTTTATACCGAAAAATACAGCCATCAGGCTCACAAAACAAACGTGCGATTGTCATTTACGTACATTGTGGGCCATATCCAGCCTATTTGTGAACACGACGGGTATAATTCAAATGCTTCAGAAACTTTAATGGCTACATCCAGGGACGGCGCCAGGGGAGGCTAGGGGTGGCGGGCGCCTCCCTAAAATTTCGTCTGCCACCCCAAGATGAAGCAGCTTTGTACGCAAATAATTGCCTACGACGTCGGCTTCAAAACCCAGTGTAACGAGTGTCCAGCCTTTAGAGCCGTTCATGCCTCTTATTTATTTTTTTCCTACTAACTTCCATCCACGGGAAGTCGTACCGCGGGCGAGTAAGCTATCAAGCGCTTTAGAAAAAGCGGCTCCCCTTTGTGACGCCTGCTGGCTATTCTCTCCGTATTCCGCTCTGTGGTGCTTATCTTCAGCGGAGACCGGAGACGTGAACGACGGCGAGCTTAGTTACAGTCAAGGTCATGGGGCATCCCGAAAAGGGAAGCAAAACCTTGTTGTGGGTCTGAGGACAGGTGGCAAAGGTCCCTGCTGTGATACCCTCCAAACCCCCCCCCCCCCTCTTCCTGCTTGTCTCTCCTATTTCCCTTTTCAATGAGCACACCGCATAAGCTATCTTCGATAAGCCCGTGGGTGACAGCACCTGAGACACCCCCCCCCCCCCAATTTGGTTCGCCTCCCCGCGGCCCCCCTACTATGAAAATCCTGGCGCCGTCCCTGGCTACATCACAACGAGCTTTTTGCGCCCTATCATCTCAAACGTTGCAAAGTATTTTTTTTTTTAATGCTTAGGAAACGCATTGGCACAAACAGAGATGGACACACGCTGGTCCGCATCCCCTTCTTCCTGTCCGTCTCTGTTTGAACTCTCAAGTTTCCTGAGCATCGTGCAACCAACTAGCCTAACAACGAGCCTTGTTAACCTTTGTGTAAAGCTCTCTATCAAGCCTTTCCGATGGGCGGGCGCTTCTTCCTTTTCGTGGTTCTCGCCCAAGCGTTCGACTTCGGACCTCGGGCGGTAAATGTGCTTAATCTTCGTTTCCTTTATATATATATATATATATATATATATATATATATATATATATATATATATATATTAAATGTTTTTGTTGGCGAGGGAAGTTGTCAGAGGGACCAAGCGACTTGTTTCACATCAGCTGGAACGTTTCAAGATTTGTTTTTTCTGAGCGCAGTTGCAATATTCCGCGCGATGCCTGCGTAGTAGACTCTCTGCCTATACTTCGTTTCAGCTTGGGTCCAGACGCAGCCGATGCTACAAGCACGAGCGTGTGGCCCTGAACAGTGCCTGTACTGCACGAGGCGCGCGTAGCTTCGCAGGGGCGCTAGAAGCCCGGAGCTCGCGCTTGTAGCATCGGCTGCGTCTGGACCTGAGCTGAAACGAAGTATATAGGCACGTGCTCCATCACGTGTCCTGGTCACGTGGCTTTATAAGAGAAAAATGACAATTTTAGGTTCATGTAAGCTTCGCAACAAACTGACGCAAAAATAATTAGTCAGAAAGAGGGAGGTGTATGTCATCATAGAGCCCAGCGACAGACTCTGGTCGTCGTCTCGCTTGCCATGGTCGACACTTTGATAGTTCGGCACCATTTCGGCATTTAAGAAGTCTAATATAAAGACAATGTCATCTGCATTTATATTTCAAGAGCTGGTCTTTCTGCATTTTATCTGTGGGGATCAGTGGCAGAACGTTTTTGGCAGCTTTAGAGAGGGTGTGGCACGACCCTATCATCTTATTATTGTTGTGTAGCCAAAGAAATTTCTTCATTAGCTGATAAGAACTCCAAAGAACAAATCACAAGCAAGAAGCACGAGCATAACAAGCAACATTACATGCGCCTTGCAGCTTGTTGTATTTAATTTTTTTTTGCAATTTCCATATACGCTAGCCAGGTGGCACCACTGTCCACACTCGTGCCCGTGTTGTCAGGGCTGGCGTCCCCGTGGCGCTTGACACCCCATGTTGTTTACCGTTATATAAATGAGTACGCTACCAGCCACCATCCGTGTCGGACGCCTGTTTCCTTCCGGGGCTCCCGCGCCCCCGGCCCCGCCGGTCACCACCTCGTCATGTGAGACCCTCGTCTTTTCCGCAGACCCGGGTGGACTCTGCTGTTGTTTATTTTACGGGTGACTGTCTTTCTTTTTATTTACTACACAGCTCACACTAACTCGGGGATCATTAGTACACTTTTCTGACCTCGAGTACTGCTGATCTAACATGTACAATGAACTAGTGTCAGCATGCCTCAAAGGCAGACCAACCTGTCACTACCATAAAATGGTGAGCATGAGCCCAGGTCACAACGAGCGGCCACCACCTACACCCTCGGGAAACTACTGAGCCCACTGAGGTGCTCCTCTGTGTCAGCTGCCTCTCCAAGAAGTGTGCAAAGCAGCGAAGCTTGCGCCCGTGCTTTGGTACACAGCAGTAAAGCTCGGCACTAGAGCGCCGGTGTAAAGCAGGCTTGACAAGAATCTCACAGCCGCTTAAGAAATGAGGGGTTACACCAGAGCCCTGCACTGCTCCTCTATTGCTCCGTCTGATCAAACGAGGACCCAGCATGCACCCCTTCTGCTTTTCCGCCCTCGGACGTAGCAAGTGCCCACACCTTCTTGCTATTCTATCCAACCTTTGCCTGTGTGCTTGATCCGTATCTTGCAGTAATGATGCTTTTTCCTGTTTCTGCCAGATTCTGCGGGTCACTCTGACGGACACTGTACTGCATCTATTCGAGCGA
Source organism: Ixodes ricinus (assembly GCA_037355805.1). Taxonomy (NCBI): domain Eukaryota; kingdom Metazoa; phylum Arthropoda; class Arachnida; order Ixodida; family Ixodidae; genus Ixodes; species Ixodes ricinus. The sequence goes on from JAZHYW010023393.1 coordinate 19,165, forward strand.
GGTGCAATGTTTAGATCGTCTCGCCGGAGCGCTGGAAGCGACGATGGCTGCAACAACTCGCCTCCGGAGGATCGCTCACTTCTCTTCCCCAGAAGAGAAGAAAAAATCAAACAAGACTCCACCTTTTTTTTTTTTTTTTTTGGGGGGGGGGGAGGGGAGGGAAGGCAAGAACGTTAAAGGGGTCCTGCAATGACGTTTTTACTAATTTTTAATTTGCACCAAACCTGAGCGCACTGAACGTAGTAACTTAATGACACTTTTCTTTTCTCGAATTTCGCTTTATTTTAAAAGTTATAGGCAAATTAAAATTACAAAAACAAGCAAAAAATAACCTCCTTCATGACGTCCTTGGTTGCTTGAGTGGCCGTGAACTAGACGAGGGGTAGTGAGCTGAGCGAGCGCTCACGGCTGCCGTACTCCGTGTCGACGGCGCGAGAGGACGCCACTAAAGCGTGTTCTGGATAGGCTGTATGTAGCGGGCAGTTAGAGCGGCTCTCATTGCATTTGCTGCGCGATTAAACACAAATTCGGCATGACACTTCATTGGCCACAAACGACAGCAAACACGGGGAAAAGATCAGTTCAGAATGGGAGCCACTTCGCGCTGCCATACCGCGAAACGGCCAAACCGCCAGACAAAGCTGCTCACCGAAGGCCTTGGGAACGCTCAGAGCCGGTCGGGTCCTTCGGTCCATACGGCGGCAGCGCCGCCGCGTACATCCGGGACCTTTCCGTGTCGGCGCCTGATCCTACTACTCCTTTCTAGTATGCGCCGCCTTTTCCACCGCTTGGTGGCGGGTATGTGGACGGATCATTTCTTGTTTCCGTACTTTATAAACTGCATTTGTATCTTTTCTGATCTAAAATACTGAACAAAAACTACCTTTATAAATAATTGAAACGGTTCGCGCCACTTATATTTTGTATTTCGACTAAAAAGAAGCCTTTAGCGGCTCTGACCAGTAGTAAACCCAGGACCTAAGACGTCACATTACGCGAGCTTTCGGTACCGCGGGTCGCCCCCGTCGGTGGAGGAGGTTTCCGCGTCGTCCGGTTAAAATATGACGCACCGCGATTCGTGGTCTCTCCGTGCGCAGCTGGCTTGCCGGGAGGAAGCGGCCGAGTGGGCTAACGCGTCTCCAGCTCGGAGCGTGGAGCGAAAGCTTGCGCTGGGAACCTCCTGGGTTCGGATCCCCGCCGCTCCCACGCCCGTTTCGATATGGATGAGCTTCATGTACCGGGGCACGCGTTCAGGTGTGATCACTACTGCGTGATGCACGTTAAAAATCCCGCTAGCGGTATAAGTTGTGCCGCTCTGGCTAAATTCCTCATCTACAGCTAAGAGACCGATTACCCCGTTGGGGGCGCATCTCCCCATCAAGGCTGTATAAACATAAAGAGCCAAGCCAATTTTTTTGGCTTGCTCTGAACCCCAAGAGACGTGGGAACCAAGCCAAAAGGTAGACGCTTAATTATGATTGCAGGGCCCCTTTAATCGGCGCAGAGGAAACCACAAGGCCGCGCCTTGCAGCCATAGAGGCACGGATGGGACGAATGAAGGGTCGCAGGTCGCCGCCATCTTCCTCAGTGGGGTGCGCTCTTGGGCGCGGCCATAATCCGATTATGACGCCTTAGCAAGGCTTCGTAATCGGATTATGACTCGTCCAAGCGCACCCCAGCCAAGCAAGATGGCAGCGCCCTGAAGCGGGACTTGCAAACAGCACTGCTGGTTCATATCGAAGAACTGCCGAGCAGCGTAGTTGTCTCGGGGGCTATGGGCTTCGCATTTATGACTACCTTCCGAAAAAGACAATTGATTTGGAGGGGGGGGGGGGGCGGAGGCGAGGCGGGAAGGGGGGGAGAAGAATGCATGAGTTTGTGTGTAACACTTGAAAGGAAGGTCTGAACCAAAATCAGTATTCCCGAAAAGCGTGTTCGTAATAACGTGCACAGTGTGGATAAACATATTTTTCAAGTACCATCTGTTCTCTAGCAGCCTCGCATCATTTGAGAAGCATAGATTATGTTATGTGTGCATTAGACACTCTCTACTGTGTACTGAAATCAAAGCGAGTATTATGTGGCACAAATTGATGGAAAGCTACCCTATTGAAAAATCCGGCTAAAACTTCCAGTGGCATTCGGTGGAAACGGGTTAATTTCCACTCATTTTCACCAGAAACCAGCGTAGTTTACCAGTTTTTTGGTGGAAATATTACCGGCCGCCACTTTCAGTTACCAGATTCCGGTAAACGTTTTACCGGAGCCACTTTCAATAAAAATCCGGCAAAAACTTCCCGTGACATTCGGTGGAAACGGATTAATTTCCACTCATTTTCACCAGAAACCAGCGTCATTTACCAGTCTGTGGTGGAAATATTACCGGAAGACACTTTCGCTGAAAGTTTCGCCAGAACCACTTTCGATTACCCGTCGCTGGAATCCTACCGGAAGCCACTCTCGTTTGCCGGACACCGAACTTCACGGGAAGCCAACGCAAGGGGAACGTCTAAAGGCAAGGAAGCCAAGACGAGCAGGGGACTAGCTGAGTTTGTAATGGTGGCCGCCAATGCGTGAGTACGTGTTTTAGCTCGAGACGACGTTGCGATCCTACAAGAGGTGCGTGCAGCGAACTGTTTTGACGATCCAGAAAGGTCGATCACCAGCAACTTGCTATTTGCGACAGGCAAAAGTTGGGGCCAGAGCAGGTACGAGACCACTCAGGCGGCATTCTCGTGAGTGCGAGTTTTAGCTCGGGACGACGTTGCAACCCTCAAGAAGTGCGTGCAGCGAACTGTTTTGACGATCCAAAAAGGTGGGCACTTTCACCCGTTTTCATCCGAAACCAGTTTATCAGTCTGTGCGAGATTATTTGCCTGCGAACAGACTTCGCTGGAATTTCGCCGGCATCGGGTTTCCAGATTTCGCTGGAATGTCACCGGCAGCCACTTTCGTTAACCAGACGACCCGGTTTTAATCTAACCCGAAACGGGTGACTCGCTTCCCTGTTTACCGAACTTCGCTCAAAGCCGACGCGAGGGAGAGGAAAGTCGAGACGAGCCAGGAACTGGGCGTCCTTGGTGCCTCGCACCAAGGACGGAGTCCGCACGCACTCTCTCTCCCTCGCTTTGGGTCGTGGGGAAAATGCGAAAAATTCGTTTTGCTGTACGTCTTTTTTTTCTTAAGAAAACCGGCTTTTTTGTTTGTCAACGAGCAACGGCCGGCCCAGGGATTTCCCCAGACCCCCGCTAGAGGGGTGTACACCCCCCCCTAAAGCCCTTAAATCTAAAAAAAAAAAATTCTTTTTTTAGATTAAGTGAGAAAACACCACTTCTCAGGTGTATATATAGAGAAAGGGAAACATACATTACGGGTATGAGCATTTGGTTAATAGACGTCTGTAATTTAGCTAGTGGACTAAAAAAGAAATAGTTTTATATTTTATCTAGCCTCGCCTCGCATCGCCTCCCCCCCCCCCCCGAGCCATTGGGACACCCCCCTTGATTAGAATCCTGGGAAACCCCTGGGCCGGCCAGGAATCAGGAACGAACGCTCAGTCTCGGATTCTCGTTCCATGTGTGCGACCTGTATCTTCCAGAGCAGCTGGGTGTGCAGATGAAAGAAAATATCTCTCAGTGACCTGTTTCTTACGCCTCTTTGTCCGTCCGGCTTCAGAAGCATCCAGCGAGCGAAAAAACTGTGCCCAAGATTTCTCAACGGCGGCGGATGTTCGTTCCGCGTGGTCGTGGTTTTCGCTAAGCGTGCTACTGAGAGTATACGTGTGTGTCCGTGTGGTGCACCCGCGGCGACGACATCAGGGACGACATCGTGATCTGTGCCCGTGATTTCTCAACGGCGGCGGATGTTCGTTTCGCGCGTTCGTGGTTTTCGCTAAGCGTGCTACTGAGAGTATACGTGTGTCCGTGTGGTGCACCCGCGGCGACGACATCAGGGACGACATCGTGATCTGTGCCCGTGATTTCTCAACGGCGGCGGATGTTCGTTCCGCGTGGTCGTGGTTTCGCTAAGCGTGCTACTGAGAGTATACGTGTGTGTCCGTGTGGTGCACCCGCGGCGACGACATCAGGGACGAACATCGTGATCTGTGCCCGTGATTTCTCAACGGCGGCGGATGTTCGTTCCGCGTGGTCGTGGTTTTCGCTAAGCGTGCTACTGAGAGTATACGTGTGTGTCCGTGTGGTGCACCCGCGGCGACGGCATCAGGGACGACATCGTGATCTGTGCCCGTGATTTCTCAACGGCGGCGGATGTTCGTTCCGCGTGGTCGTGGTTTTCGCTAAGCGTGCTACTGAGAGTATACGTGTGTGTCCGTGTGGTGCACCCGCGGCGACGACATCAGGGACGACATCGTGATCTGTGCCCGTGATTTCTCAACGGCGGCGGATGTTCGTTCCGCGTGGTCGTGGTTTTCGCTAAGCGTGCTACTGAGAGTATACGTGTGTGTCCGTGTGGTGCACCCGCGGCTGACGACATCAGGGACGACATCGTGATCTGTGCCCGTGATTTCTCAACGGCGGCGGATGTTCGTTTCGCGCGTTCGTGGTTTTCGCTAAACGTGCTACTGAGAGTATACGTGTGTGTCCGTGTGGTGCACGTGCGTGGTTTTATTACCGTGCGTCTTTGAATTTACCCAGCGGCATTGTGAGTACCTTGAAAGATATCTTTTGCGAAAAAGAACTCGGTTGTTCCTATTTGGTCTGATTGCTTTTGTCTACAGCTGTGCAAATTGTTTTCATTGGTATCGACCCGGTTAAATAGATACATAGAACCTTCAGGTCTATGTGAACTAACCACTTTAATTGTTACCGAATCGTCCATCATCTGGTAAACATACACCAACCACGGTTCACAGGCTTCCTCCTAAGTGCCTTCCGTTGACTTCCGAAAAAAGAAAGAAAAAACACGGTGAATTCCGGCCAATCTTCAACAGTTTGCCAGAGTCTTTGCTGAACGTATCATCCTTTCGTGCGGTAAAACGGAATGTAAGAGAATGGTGCCTCACGCTCGCGCAATAATAATTATGTAATTACTTAGTGCGTATCTGTTGCCCACATTCCTACAATATCGTTGTTTGTTTGTTTTGTTTCCCAGTGTTGTCTGTGTCACGGTATTTATTGGCTGCTTGGTCTCACATACAAGCATCTTTTGCTTTCGTGGGCCAGCACGCACACATGTATGTTTTCAAAGATAATAAAGGTATTACTATCTGGCGATCTTCTGGTGAATTGTGGCTTAACTGGAAGCGAAAAGAGTCCCATAATCCAGTAAAATAGATTTTTACTGCAAATAAACTTCCGGTAGAAATCCGGTGACATTCTGGTAAAGATTCTGGTGACATTCGGGTAAAAAACCGGTAACATTCATGTAAAACAACCGGTGACATTCCGGTAAACTACGGCTTTACTGGAAGTGAAAACAACCCACTATAATCCAGTAAAATAGACTTTTACTGGAAATGACATTCCGGAAAAAATATTTTTCAATAGGGTAGTGGATCAGTTTATTCTTGCCAGATCTGAGCGCCCCTCATATGGTGGTGCCGATTATGAGTCAATATAGGAGAATACCTTTGGCGCATTGTTTTTCAGAGCCGCCTGCCATACTTTAGCTAAGTTGTAAACTCACGAAGCAACGGCTCAAAGTGCATTAAACTTGACTACCAGAGTTTGCCATCCATTATTTTCTCTGGTGTTCCATCGGTTGAAGTTGCTATACCTTGGCATCTTTGTCTTACATTTTGGTGGTGTTCTTTCAGGCGTAGCATTCGGCTGGGGGAACCCATTTCGAAGCAGGACCTGTTCCACATGAAAAGTCAAGCGCAGGGACATGGGTGGCGCTTCTTCGAGAGATGAGTTCTCCGCAGCATCCGGCTCGCACCACAAACCGAGCATGGTGGAGAGACTAGAACGCCCTAGACTTCGCTGGTCTCGGCACAGTCCGCTCTTTCAACTCGTGCAAAGACTGTTTATGCCAATAAATTACACACATTTGCAGATTTGCAATACTAAAGTGGTTTTACATCTGACACCGGCAAAGACTAGGATAAAAATACTAAGACTGAAAAGAGTGCCATTTCATTGTGTCCAGTTTGAACGCACTGTCTTTGATTCCAACGCGCCGTATAAATTGCACGCTGGTCTGAAGGTGGTACAATTGTGTCTAAATTTAATATAAACCCCGTTAATATGGACACCCCACTATATATAGTTTTCGGGGACGAATTGGGTGAATATGTGCATGTTTGTTTTGTTATTATGGACAACTTGCATTATGGATGATTTTCGGGGGAACAGAGGTGTTCATATTAAGGGGCACGGAACAAACATTTTTGATCTTATTCCTTTGCTTAGCTATGGTCTATGTTGTGGCGGCGGCCCAGAAACACTAGTCTAGACTTGTTTCTTTGCTGCCGGCAGAAAATTCAAGATAACTAATTTTAAAACAAATGAAAAGATTTTAAAGATTGCGCCTGGTGGCGATCTGGGAAGCTTCGTTGGAATGCCACTACATCATCAGCCTCCAAGAAGCAGCGCCAGTTCGCGACAGTATGGCTTTCTCGTGGAGTAACTTAGTCCTGGAATGTACTTGGTGGAGAACGGTACGGGTCTACTACGTTGTATATGTTAACTTCGGCAGCGCTTCCGCAAAGTGCATCTCCACACCATCAAGATCGCCCTTCATTGCATGTTAGGGAGGAGCTTTATCTGAGGATGCGAGGACCTCTGCCAGGGCAACCATACCACTCCCGCCCCCAGGGATGCGCGTTGAACTATGCGTTCAAATGTGGCACCCAGTGAATGCCTTATTACATAGCTTGCAGGTGTCGTCATTGCGAGGGTACTGATGGTCCTTTCCAGTTACTTGCTCCCTTCAGCTGCGGTGTGAAACTAACATGGTAAACCGAACGCTCGTGGCACCTAAAATACCGGCATGGCCGCGAATGACGTTACGGCCAAGCTATCTGACAGGCCATAAGGCGTACAGTCCTCGGGTAGTATAACTTGGTGAGATTGTCACGCGTTGATGCCACTATAAGCGGCAACACTTGCATCTACAGTACCCTTGGCATGGCCTCCGAGATACTTCTGTGCTCTGCTCCGGTCTTTCCAAACGCTCGGCTGCCCAGCAGAAAAAGCGAGCCGAGTCAGTTCTCCAGATCTCCTCATGCGGCACTTTTATACTCTATTTCACCTTATGATGTACCGCAGGAAGGCTACAAGCGCGAGCTCCTTGCTCTAGGGCACGTCTCGGCGGCACAAGCTCTCGTGCACTAAGGGCAGCTGCCAACGCCATGAGCTCGCGCTTCTAGCCTTCGCTGCGGTACACCATACACTCCAAGAAAGAAGGGGTGTATCGTTGCACGCTTTGTCCCATATAATACCCCCCAAAACTTCATTTCGACGTACAGCGCCCTATAGTCAAACAGACGGCCCCAAATTTTACGAGGGGCTTCATAACGGTGGAATATAACGTTTTAGATAGCTAAAGTACGTATCAAAGACGACATAAAGAAAACACCGAGTTTTTACAGTAGGGCTAAGAAAACCCCGATTATGTTCTTTGTAGTCGGTAAAACGTACATTAGCTATTTTAATAAGTTGTACCACACGGCTATCAAGCCCCTCGTAAAATTTCGGGCCGCCTGTTTGACTGTAGGGCGCTGTACGCCGAATTGAAACTTTGGAATGTATTATATGGGACAACAGAGTGTAACGATAAACTTTTGCACCCTTTGCTTGAGAGTGATGGTGAAACGGAGCATAGAACCAAACCAGAAACGGAAACAGAATCGCCTCAAATCACGCTGCAAGTTGTGAGCCCGCGGCATGAAGCTTGCTTCTTTATTGTTCTCGTCATCAGAACACAGAAAGGAAAGTTGATCCCTGTGGATTTGTACGTTTCATTCGCTGCTCCGGCCTTTGCACTGTTTCGCTGAATGATACTCAGAATGCAAATCGTAACAAGAGGAAGCCAGCTGGGCACAAGATGTGTTTCTACCATTGCAAAGAACCAGCCGAACCAGTGGCACACGCCATGGGCGATCGGCAGAATGGTCACTAATGCTCAATTACAAGCTCCATTGGAGGCTGGAGACTGAATCCAGAGCCCGCTTTTGCGGGCTCTGAAGGCGGCGCTAACCCATGAAGTTCCACCACCGGTGTGCTCTTCCTGCGTCACCAGAAATTTGGGCGGCTCGTCTGGAAGCCGTGGACACAGGAAACCCTCGCCAGGCGCTCGAGACTGGCCTACTAGAGGTCAAGCAGCCCATGGCGGCCCCACGAAGACCACCTTCGCGTAGACCGCCGCAAGCCCAACGCTCTTCGCTCTCTTCAACCACATTATCAATCCCTCGCCCTCGTCCACAAGCTCCATTTGAACCATCATCGCCATTTCTTTTAAAAAGTCATCTGTGCAATACCATCTCATCATCGTTGGACGCGGTGTCTATGGGCCTTCACGGTATGAACGACTCGCCTTTCTGCGGCTCCGCGACTCTACTGCGCCGAAATAAATCACTATCACTATTTACTGCGAATCTATATTTTGACTCGCCTTCCTGATTTTGATTGGCTCAACTTCCTGTTTTTTACTAAAATAATTAGACATGCAGTTTGTTTGAAAACAAAATTGTGGACATTTCTTCTGCCCCTTTTGCGCTTTGAAAAGATGAATCTTCAAATTTCGATCAAGTTCTTCCTTTCCAAAGGTATATGTGTTGCAGTAGGAGGCGGGGAGCATATTTCGAGCTGCTCCTAAGTTTCGTAGACCGATGATAATGGTGATGATGATAATTCACGGCTATTCCTTTGTGTTGTTTGGTTTGGTTGCGAGTGCCACCAAGTGCCCCTCACAGTGGCGTAGGCAGGAGGGGGGGGGGGGGGGTTTGGAGGGGGGGTTTGGAGAGTCGAAACCCTCCCCCCCCCTCCGCGGGCCCGCTTGCTCCCCTGCTAGCGCAGTCGGTTTTGCACGGGGCATGGAGCAAGGGGGAGTGCGGACTATGTCCAACTTATATGCTTTCGGGAAAAGTGTTTGTGGGGTATAAAATGCTGAAAGAAGTAAAATAGGCAATATTTCTTTATTCCTGTTTATTTGATAAGATGCGGAACTCGATCTCAGATATATATAGATAACGGATATTTGGAAACATTTGTGGGGTAAAGTATGGCAATTTTAAGGCCATGTATTACAAACTATCCTCACTAAAATACACAGTTCAATCAAACCAAAGCGAACATAATAAACGAACACATGGTTTATAATATAAAACAATGTCAGAGATGTGTTAAATGATTTGTTAAAACAACTGCACTGTAAGCAACGGGTGGCGCTGCGCTCACGCACACCTTGAGTACTGATCGGAATTACGTGCTTTCGACACAGGCTCTCTTGTACAGGCTCTCTTGATGTACAGGCTCTCTTGATCATCTCGTATATGCCAAGCGCCTACACATTAAAAATGCAGCCGCCTGCGTTCACGATAAACAATATCCAGGACGTCGTCCGCTTGAACTTTAATGTCGAGGTGAACATTCAAAAGCGCTAGACCGAGCAGTCGCTCATTCGAAGTGGACCCTCTCAGATATGTTTTCAACCGTCGTAGTGAAGAGAACGAGCGCTCAGCTTCCGCCGTTGTTACGCGCAGAGTCACTATAGGATCTCGAAGAGACGATGGACGTTTGGGAATCGGCGGTGTGCGCGAACTACAGAGGGCACTTCTCTAGCTATCATAATCATCGTTTGTGACGTCACGGGTAGGACAGACTGGGACACGGCCGCGCAGTACTTGGATCCCTCGGCTCGTCAGCTCGCTTCATGCGCTGTTGGGGTAACGCGCGGCAAAGCTCTGTTTTACGCGTTGCGTTTATTTGGTGAAGTGATATTTGTAGTAGGACATTTTACCAAAGCTTCAAACCGCATGTGGCACGCGTAGCCGTGCCACATGCGGCTACAGAAGGTTTTGTTAGGTTAGGTCTGATTGAATTGAGTTGCCGGCGCATCGAGACCAACGCGGCATCTCGCCGCAGTGTACATCCGCCGGACCAACTCCAAGAACCGGCCAGATGGTCAGAAGTCAGAAAGTTGTTGCACCGCCCCTTTAGCTGGTGCATCCTATGGTGCCCACATGTTGAAAGTGGTCCCGGAGCAGTCACAAATTGTGTCGCATGAGCCAACGTGTCACGTTGTCCGATGTCGCGATCCTGGCTCTTGGTTGTAAAAGCTCTGGCAAAAAAGTATGAGCTGTCTTTGTCGTCGTGGCATCCCGACTCCTGGCTGCTCAAGTTTCTACGGGCTGTCGGGCTGTAGAACAAGCTACAGTAAAGCAAGCATCTGCTGCATCTGCCTCCGTTGCTGCATGCGCCACCACCAAGGTCGTGGCAGGCGACAGTATGACACGAGTGTGACGTCATCGGGCGGAAATCGAAGGGTCACAAATGAGGACGCGGCAAAAGATACCGGTCGGAGATGTGCCCTTGACACCGTAGCGAGGGAAATCGGCCCCTCGCAGTAGCTACGTGGCATTAAAGCAAAGCTACAGGCGGACTGGTTTAACACAAACACTCTAACCCTGGAGTGTAGGTAAGGGCAGGGCACTTTGAAAGGTTGAAACCATATGGTTTTCACGCTTTGCTTTTGCTAAAAATACCTTTGCCTATTAGAGTTGCAACGCAACCCGTGACACCTCCAGCGACAACTTTTCAAAACATACATTGCAGAATCGGCCCCATCATTCCTTTTTCACGAATGAAAGACAGAAGAATTGCCGTGTGCAACTAGAAAATGTGCAAAAATGAATTTGAAAGCCAAGTAGCAAACTTTTCGCGCTTTATTCCGCGCCGTAAATGTTCCCCCTGCGTGCTACCTTGCAGTGCAGGGTTGCATAGTGGTAGAGCTGTCCCTCCAGGCAAACATGGGCATAATCTTGTTTCGTATAGAACTAAAAAAAAAAAAGCTAGCTGTTACGTTATGTAGGAAATTGTTTGAAGCATTTTGTTTTAGAAAGCTTTTTGTTTGGGAACGTGATCAACATTACTAACTTGCCAACGTGTGGCAAAATGTGATAATCACGTTAAATATTAGTTTAGTCCCATCATCCTCATCCCTGTAGAAGGGCCAGGAATTTAGATTTTCGCCCATGCAACGGGCTCTATCAGCGTATGCATGTTGGCACCGGTGCATAGGACCTCCTTGTAGAGATGTGGAAAGCATTTTGACTTCATTTTGGGTGCATTTACATTGGGCAGTGACATGACCCACCACTAACAACCATATAAAGCGATGCTTGATGGAGAAGCAGTATAAATTCCACATTTGAATTCACAGCACTGCATTGATGTAAATGACACTAGCATTTTACCAACAGTCGTTAGATAAAAATATGCGCAAACTTCAATCTTAACTGTTATGGGGCTGAAATAACATTCAACAAAGGGTTGCCTGTCGCAGCAGTTGTACATTTTGGGTTGTGGGGATATTTATACAGCGTGTATTTGGTCAGCCATCTTGAAGTTGCGACGATGTCACTCGCTGTAGATGAGCAATTTAGCCAGTGCGGTACAACCGCTAGCCTGGGGTCTTTAACGTGCACCACGCAGTAGTGACACACGACCGCACGCCGGTACGATGCTCATCCAGATCGAAACGGGGCAGGGGTGGGGCTCGGAACCCAGGATCCCCGGAGTTCTGCAGCGCGAGCTTTCGCTCCACGCGCGTCGAGCTGGGTAGTGGCGCTTTAGCCCACCTCGGCCACAGATCCCCTAGTTGTACATTTATAAAAATAAAACAGACGACAACAGTGTCAATTTTGAGGCCAACAGCGCACCGAATGTCAAAGGTGCACACCATTTTGCCCGCATAAGGTTCTAACTCAGAATGACATTGCCAGCTGTAACATACCCCTCTGGACTACTACTTCATGTAAAGATCCAAGTCTCGCAGGCGAGTTGGTGGTAGCTATTCATGTCGTTGAACACCTCAAGACTGTGATGCAGAAAGCAGAAAAACTTCCTTTTCTGCACCACAGTCTTAGGTGTTAAACCACATGATTGACTACTTCATGACGCTTAGCAATGACTACGGGCTGCAGTTTAACATATTTACACTGTGTGCATATTTGCTGCACGATTGAAAGTGACCTCTGTTACCTGGTGCAATCTGGCTTCGGTGGTAGCAGACATTGTACTTGCAATAAAGTTTTCCAAAGACATTGCTAACAGGGAAGCTGATCAGTGCACTGTGTGAGTTCAGTGTGATGCAGCCCCATGACGGTGAGCATAGTCCCACAATTGAACACTGACTTGAACACATGGCTGCCTTAAGTGTGTTTAGCTGACTATTTTGTGAACTCACGGAACTCGCAGTCCCCGTAAATACACTTAAAGGACACCCCAAATAGTTTTCTTGCTAATGCCTTAAAATTAATTTTTTTCCAAAAGAAAAAAAAATACGCTTTTAGGACAATATGTTGTGAGACTCATTTTTAGTGAGACGCCATTCCGAAACCTGCTTCTATTCTGGCCTGACATCGAAGCACCTCCCAATACTAAATAGTCCCTGTGACCAATCCCATCTAAATTGGTGTTATTTTAAAGAAAGATAAATTCTTTAGATGCACAAAAAAGGCATGCAGTTGGGAGGCGGTTTATGTTTCTACTTGAAAAGTTTTAATGTTGACGAGTGCTTCTAAATCGTTTGTAAAAAATTGTCTCAAAGTGATCCTTGCTGACATGTACCCTCACATATATTTTTCATTTGCAAGGGTACCGAGAAATTGCATTTCGGTAAAGAATATTGCACATCAATAACTGCTTTATAGAATCAATTTCACTAGATTCGTTCTCTTTTACTTTTTGTGATTATGTGTATAACGATGTTCTGAAACGTTGTAATGATGACTAGTGTAATGTGCATGGCATCAATCATGTAAACATATATATTTGTAAGACGCAGTTACAAGAGAGTTGATTGATAGGGCACCAATTGCTTGCAAGGGATGGCAAACAAGAAGGTGATTACGTCAACACGGAATTGGTCTCGATATTTTATTGACCTAAATAATGGAATTCGGAAGGGATATATCAAATAGCTTAGCTATGAGAGGAGGTTTACTCAGTATTAGATGGTACAAAGTACGTTCCATATTGTCTGTAGTAACTCAAATGATAAATAATGAAATGACTACAAGAAAGTTAAACGAAGCACATGGAGCACTTGTCGCTGGTTTTCGAAGATAATGTCCTTGTTATCAGTTGAAGTTGCACCTGAAAAATATTACTGCTTTCAGTTAGTTCTCATAATTAAAGCACAATTCTTCAATAAAATGTTAGCTGATTACCGTAAAGTTCCGAAAGAACGCCCACCCAAAATGAAGAGATAAATGGTGAAAAACATGGGGTGGGCTATCTTTGAGGATGCCACAGCAAAACTTTATCAAAAATTAATTATAAACACCCTGGCACCGGCTACAAACCACGTGACGCGGGAACTGATACCGCAGATCGCGGACACCGCAAATTCGCGTTTCACGATGCGATAAACACGCGGGAATTGGCTACGAACTCCTGTGTCACGGGAAAGGATACCGCAGGTTGCGGATGCAGCAGATTCGCGTTTCACGGTGCGAAGGACCCGCGGAAACCCGCCGAGAACTCGCATCTCACGGGAACGAATATCGCATCGCGGACGCAGCAGATTCAAGTTTTATGGTGCAATAAACACGCGGGAACCCGCTACAAACTTGCCTGTCACGGGAACCGATATCGCGCGCGCAGATCGCGAACAAAAACGCGGGAATCCGCTACAAACTCGTATGTTACGGGAACAAATACCGCAGATCTCGAACGCAGCAGAATCGTATTTCACGATGCAATATACACGCGGGACCAAATCGCGTGGAATCGAGATCGCGCGCGCAGATCGCGGACAAAAACGCGGGAATCCGCTACAAACTTTATGTCAACGGAACGGATACCGCAGAGTGCGGACGCAGCAGATTCGCATTTCACGGTGCAACATACACGCGGGAACAACTCGCGTGTTTACAGGAGCCGATATTGCGTCGCGCAGATTGCGGACAAAAACGCGGGAACCCGCTATGAACTCGCTTGTCAGACGTGCCGGTACAGCATATTGCGCGGTTGATGCGATTCCCGTCGGACATCGCGTGACGTCCGATGGGAATCGGGGGTGGGCGGTGTTCCGGAATTTTTACGTTACAGATATTTAGCCAGAAAAACGGGATGGGCGATCTCTCGGGGGCGGGCGTTCTCTCGGAACTTTACGGGTATGTTGATATTTTTATCCACGGGATATGATCTGCTAGAGTGATCTATTTATAGAAATAGGTCTTGCAAGACGCTGCTTTGTGCCTTGTATTTTTCTTGTAATGAGTTGATTTAGTGGTTTTCGGTGATGCTATGTAGGTTTGTGATTGGAATCATATATCTATTTTCACTAATCGCAAAGTTAGTAAATTTTAGTTAATTATTTACCTAATTATCATGTTTTTTTATCCCTGACGTCTGCTGTGGCTGGCAGTTTGTTATTCCCGGAAATACTTATTTTTTTTTTCAGCCACCCTATTTTTACGGATTTTTTTGAAAGTCTTCGTTAAAACACCCGGTATATTAAAAGACAGGGAATTATTATCAGAATTAAAACCGGTGTGCTCGAGCTGCTCCCACAGCCAAGCTGCTTTTGTCTTTGAGCTTTCTGGTACTTGTCTTTTACTTTTGTTCATGCAGTCATTGTTGTGTGTAAGCAAATACTTGGCAAGAATACTGACCTCGCAACTTGAACGATTCTCAGAAATGACCATATGGTGTTTGAAGAAGCTGTTGAAATAAAAAAAGCAAGAAATCTCTCGTGAAGACGCAATATGTCATACTCGTCACCTCACCTTTATCGATGGGCTATAAACTGACTGAGCCCCTGCAATAAAAGAAGTAATTTATGATGGCTCGTGTCTCTTTGGCATTTCCCGAATTCATTCTGAATGTATAGCATTTATAAGGGTTCATATAACATGAGCGAATGACGTTTTAGCGAACAGCGCCATTTGAGCGAATCGACGTTTTAGCAATACCAAAACCGCGTATTAAACCCCCCCCCCCCCCCCCACACACACACACACACTGTGTTCACGCCGCTTCGCGGTGGCAGTCTGCGGCGGCTCATTACAAAAATGTGAACCCACTTGGCCCACCCGTAAACGCCGCTTCGCGGCGGCCAACCATTCGCTAAAGTGTCATTCGATGAAAAGTCGGCGTTCGCTAAAACGTCGTTTGACCAACTGAGTGCCACCCCAATTATAGGGCCTCTTCGCAATTCGTTTTGCAAGCGCACGAAGGACACCACCGTGGGCAGACTGCCAAGGTTTTGTGAATGCACATACGTGAAGCCATTAGTGTTACGTGACATTACGTGTCACGTAATGTCACATGAGGCCTATGAATTTAGAGCGCCTTTCGGATGACGTCACGTGACACTGACGACATCGGGGCTACATCCACGCACACTAAATCCCCGAGAGCCCCTATGGATGCTATGCATTTAAAAGAGTGACAATTCTTTGCATACGCCCAGTGCTGCTGCCTGAAGGAACCGTTGACGGACATCGGTTGTGCCTGAAAGGTAACATAATAAAACATTCAATAATACATGTGCATTTCATCGGGCAGTATCACAAGTGGTTACTGGCATTCCTCTCGAACACAGGAAGATGCTGACAATTAGGTACAGCACCTAACACGTCAAAACCCAAAGAAAGTTTGGCCTGTGACAAAATAAAGATATATACTATGTGCAGGGTCCGATGGAAGAAACGAGACCCTGTTTTCCGGCCCGCATGTATAAACTGCACATCGCAGAAAGTTGAAGCCCCGTGTGAACATCTGACGCTAGCGTTAGGGGTAGACTGCGAAAGTTGGCGAGCATACGACGTTATCGGCATTGAAAGCTAAAACAGAACGACGAAATTTCTCCAGTTACCGAGGTCCAGCTATGCCTAATATTCGTCAAACCAAAAAGTAGCATTGTGGGTGCGCATGGCATTTATTTCGGTAGGAAAAAAACAAAAACTTGTCTGCAATAAATACAAAATTGTTTTCTTGCTGAGGTTTCTTTTTTTATCTCCGAAACAAATGTTACGGGTTTGACGAATGGCCTGTCTAAGTACACGTCGGCACGAGGAGAAATTTCGTTCTCTTGTTCTATCTTTTGATTCTAGTACGTCATGTTCTCCAACATTTGCATTCCATCACCGCCACTAACATCACCTTCACAAATTTCAACTTTCTGCGATGGATGCATAGTTTATTTATTCCGTGCTGATTTTTGGGCGAGTTGGTGCTGATTGTGGTAGTAGGCTGAATACATGGTGCTGATTGTGGTATCGTAAGTTACAGCTCAATAAGGTAGGACGAGGAAGATGGAAGGCTGGGGAGGAGAAAAGGAAATCTCTCTCCAGCGTTCCATCTGCTTCCTACTCCCCGGCCTTCGTTCGTTTCCCTCGTCCCACCTTCTTGAATTGCAACAAACTATTCGCGATTCCAGCGAACTATAGGGGGCGCGCTGGTCAGGCGAAATGGTGGACGAAAGGAGGTCGCTTTTGTCGTTCAGCACGCGGACCACCCTAAATTTCTAGCACTGCAGCGTAAAATCGGTGTTACATATGAAAGCAAACCGATTTTTCGACGGTAGAAAGCTTCTTCTAGTCTGTGCATAGGAATGACACGGCGGAAGCATAAAAGTAATTACTAGGAACGACGAGAGCCAAGCAGCGATTGCATACAACAGAGTCGAAACGACCACCCTTCCTGAGCTTCTCGTCGTTGCCGCTACGCGGCGTCGATTTCGCCGGAGTCGCCAATAGTAGGCTGAATACATGATAGCGCTCGAGGACAAATAAAAACGGTTTTATTTTCTTCACTGGGCCCTGTAATTTGGACTTTGAGTTGCTAATGCAGAGATGTTATGCTAGCAAGTTGGTCTGCCCATACAACAGAACAGTACAAGGCTAGACAGCTCTTTCGTGTCTTATGAGGAAGTTTGATCACTTTTTCTTGAGCGACTGGTTTTGGAGCACACTTTGTCCTAGTATCCTGGCCCACACGCCAGAGCGAGCTACCAGTATCTCCAAAGACGTGAGTACGGAGCGCTTTCGGATCGCTCCAAATCGACCATCAGAATCCCCATTAGACAAGGCATCTCAGTAGCGTCCTGTCTCGATGGCATTCCATACTGACCAACACAATTTTAATCGGAAGCTCTAGCGGTTTTTTATATTCTACTCGAAATATCCACATTTTCGGCATACCCTGACTTTATACTTCCCGGCATGCTATTCATTATTCCTAAGTTTAGAATTGCTGAGAATCACGCCAAAACGTATGCCAAAACCAACACTTAAGGTTCAGGTGCATTTCAATGGGGCGACGTCGCGTGTTGTAAAACTTGCCGCTCGAGCAGGCAGTTCAGAGAAAACCAAAGTATGTCGCGTATTTTTCTCGTTCGCTGAGGAGCTCCCATCATTCAATCCACGCCAACGAACGTTCTGAAATTTGTTGGGAACAAGTTGTACTGCACAAAGTACAACGTGGATGTATATTAACGGTTATACCCTTTATAATCATATCCAGGATTACACGTGAGTTTTCCATGTCGGCCTGTATTATGCAGTGATACTTTTCATTTATTAGGTCTAAGCTGTAGTTTTCTTCTGTTGTGTAGACTTCTATTGGGCGTACACACCGAGAGTCGACTGAAAATGTCCAGAAACGTTTTTTTCGAATTTTTTACGACCGGTATGTTAGTCGCACTGTTTACTTTGAATATAGTAAAACTTTTAGAACGATACAATTGTTCTACTTTGAGTGCCAGCCGACGCGACAGAGATCCCATATTTTTGTTCAAATGCCTTCACGGAGTCAGTGATTGCCCTGACTTAACTTCAGCGATAACTATTCATGTTCCGAGAAGATTTTTGCGAATTTCTCTTCCATTCTCATGTCAATCAATTCTTCCAAATCTGCCCCATGACACGCATTCAGACCTTCTATAATACTTACGATGCTTTCTGCACTGATGTTTTTAATCCATCTTTTGCAGCATGCAAGTTTTTTCTTACAAATCTATAAATTTTAACCCCTCTTTTGTAGCGTTCAAGTTTTCTCTTGTCAATCTGTAGAATTGTTTTATTTTCTTTTTGCTGTATGGTAATTGTGCATCATTACAAAGGCGAAAGCTGTTCATGAGCACAAAAAATAAACAAATGAATGAATCAATGAGTAATGGCTAATAACAGACTGGGATATAACACGAAAAAAACCTGTTGACACGCTTTGTGTTGCCAGTAGAGCCCTTCGGTTTGAAAACAAGGGTGCGGACCAAATTCGAAAATCCAATAACTTTGCGAAATCAATTTTGAGGCAAATCAGCAACCATAGAAATTTCTACTTTGAGATCATGGATTTGCTTTCAGTTGTGCCTGTCACAAATGCGATAAAGTATGCAGGGCTTTTTAATTATTTTTTATCTACCGAAAGCAGCGGTCAACGCACCTCCAAAGTTTGTCGCCGCAGGGGCTCTGAAAGCTGCAGGGGTCTGACGAAGTCGGCCCTCCAGAAAGGGTCCTGCAGGGATCAACAGGGAGTTGTCATCGGCACAAAGGATATCATTGCACTTTATATGGATGAATGTGATCGAGTCAGTATTTTTTACTCAAGCTACGGTTGTTACTAACTTTAAAAGAGACTCTGTACTAAAGTACCTGCATAGGACACGCAGGCCACAACATATTTTTTTAAATTAAAATGTGTCTTATACATTTTAGGTTGGAGTGATTACCGAAACATGCTTTTGTCTTGTGACGACGACCCTGAAATAAAAGCATGTATTGGAATCGCTTTTAGCTCAAAACTAGTCTCGAAACGTAAATATTGCGCTAAAAATTTTTGTCAGGGAAATTTATTTCGTGACATACTATATTGAGGCTTCCCTTGTGTCATAGAGTATGACCTAAAGAGATACTGAACCGAAATTGGGATTTCGCAAAATAAGGCCGCAGAAGCGTTGTACGGGATGCTACGAACTTCAAAATATCACTCATACATCGGTATCTCAAACGGATGGCCGTACTTTTGAAAAAGAAGGGCGCGATCAAGCGAGGTCTTCGACGTCATTGTCCTCCGGGAGAATTTGAGAACGAAAGGAAGGCCTCGCTTCTCTCCTGCTTGCTTCCATTCACCAGCTCGACAAGACTTAGCGAGGAGGAGAGGGAATGGGGATCGTGACATGCCTTGTCTCGTCGGCCTCGTCGGCCGTGTTCAATCGCGCACTTCTTTTCGAAAAATACGGCGATCCGTTAGAGATATCGCTGTATGAGTGATCTTTTTGTGTTTTGCAGCGTCCCGCCTATCCGTCCAGCCTTGTTTTGTGAGCTCGAAATTTCGGTTCAGTTTCCCTTAAGCTCTTGCCTAGCCTGTCCCAGGATTGTATGTGTTTCCGGCCTACCCTAGTTTGCCTATACATAGTCGAACACCACCTAGCCTAACTTCCTAGCCCATATACCCAAACTAGGCTCGCCGAGCCTAGTTTGATTACACAGAGGTTTTTTGTTTTGTTTTTTAAATGCAACAGATTTGTTTAAAAAACGCCGTGAAAGCTACACTTATGCGGTTTGTGCAGGTGAGTTATACGGAATCGTAACGATCAGTCGGGTAATTAATTAAAAGTTGCTAGTTAACTTTTTAATTAGTGAAAATAGACATGGTTCTAATTAGAAACTTGATGAGCGTCATCGAAAACCACTGATTCAACTCTTTTTAAAAGGATATAAAGCAGGGGTAGCATTTTACGGCGTTCCGTAAAACACTTCATTTGGACGAGTTTCTAGGTTTCGGGTTCTTATCGGAACGCATCTTTGCTCCCGCGCTCCTGCTCCCAAGTGGCTGAGGCGCGAAGCTCCCCCATCGCCTCCCTCGCAGCATGGAGGGAACTGTGGCGCACTTGTGATGCGCGTCTCAGCCACTGGGGAGCAGGAGCGCGGGTGCTGAGATGCGCTCCGATAAGAAACCGAAACCGAGAAACGCGTCCAAATAAAGCGTTTTTACGGAACGCCGTAAAATGCCCCCCCCCCCCTTTCCCCTGCCTTATATCCTTCTAAAAAGAGTTGATTTAGTGGTTTTCGATGACGCTCAGCAAAGCCTCCTCTACACTGACAAAGCCTGGCAGATCGTCACGTGACGCGGCCGCCGAAAGTGGAAAGGTAGAGCGGCAGACAAGAGTCATGGAACGGGCGCCCCGCTGCGGCGAGACGCCGAAACACACTTGTCCCGAGCGATGGAATGTCCGCTCGTGCTCCTCGCGTTCCTCGGGCTACCGCTTCTTTTCTCGTCGGGTTTCGAAAACCATGTTTCGAGTCCTCGCCGCTGCAAAAGCTGTGCGCTGAATACCAGACTCCCCGAGAAATGTTCTGCGCTACCAGATCCTCGCGCTCCAAATCTGCGACCGAACACTCCATGGCTCCGTCATCGAACTGCCAGGCTTTGTCAGTATAGAGGAGGCTATGCGCTCAGCAAGTTTATAATTGGAACAATATGCCTATTTTCACTAATTAAAAAGTTAATTAACAAATTTTAATGAATTCGCCCACTGATCGCTACTTCTACAATGTCCCCTTAGCCGTATATCTCACCTGCTCAAACCGCATAAGTGTAGTTTTCACGTTTTTTTTTAAACAAATCTGGTACACTTAAAAAGAAACACCCTGTATATAAGATGGTGCGTGAAACAAGATCAGCTACACCTTGTAGTTTCCTCAGCTGGTGTCACGTGATGAGTTTGTGCTCATAAAGTGAGCCATCAGTCCCTTATAAAAGTGAACTGTACTTTCACAAGCACAGACTGCAGAGCAGGAAAACTAAATCCGACTGCTTGGTTTTGTAACTCCCTGAAACCACCCAAAGCAAATGGGTGTCTTTGCCACATTGCGTGGCTGCACTGCGAAAAAGCCAACGGCTTGGCGAAGGTGCGATATCCTGTGGAATTAAAGGCGACCCAAACCGGGCCGCAATCCGGTCTCCGGGAGGCGTAAGGCGGATACCGTAAAACCGTTAATGTTCGCGAGCGCTTAATTTTCGCAAATTTTGCGAATTAAAAAAATTCGCGAAATTTATGGGCACGCGAAAATTCCGATTCGAGTTTCAATGCAGGCGCCTGGAATTCGGGAAATTTAGTGGCCGCGATTATATCCTCTGTGAGCGATTCGCGAAAATAAAGGATTTTACAGTATTTTTATCGAGTGGTGTGACGTCATCGGTAACGTATTCCGGCTTCTGCTGGCCGGATGCAGAGTTGGAAATATTTCAACTTTCAGTGCCCAGCAACGACAAGGCGCGAGGGTGAGCATAAAAAATTCGGCAGAGACACGCTTACATGTAGGAACGCCAAAGCCTTCCTACGCGCCGCGCATTCCCACAAGCAGCACGCCATGTCTTCCTTTCGCACATGGCGCTCCGGCGGTGACATCACGCTCCCCACTGCGCAGGCGCGGTGAACCCCGCCGGCTTCAAGACGGCTTCCGTGACGAAGCATCTGCGTTGCTGCACTTTCTTTGTGTTTTACTTCTGAAGCGCGTCCGCTTTGACCTTGAGCGCACCCGCCGGCTTCCGTGACGTGGTATCTGCGTCGCTGTGCTTTTCTTTGTGTTTTATTGGGAATGGGAATTTAGGTGCCGTTTTTCTGCCACAGAAGGTTACAGACAGTGGTATCAGACAACGCCGGCTTCACTCCACGGGACAGTTAATGCTTTCGCATTAATAGACTATCGCAGAAAGTGGTTAAGTGACACTTTAAGGAGCAGCCGCTTTTGTCACATTGTCATTCTCAAAGCCATTAAAAGGAATAGTTTTTTTTATTTTTCCTCCTGCCCGTAGCGTTTACCATACCGCTGTGCGTTTCCCTTTCCCGCTTTGGCCAGCACAACAAACAACCCCCCCCCCCCCCACAAAAAAAATTGTTGATTTTTATTGACGGTTGGTCGTGACATCACACATTTTGATTAGACACCCGAGGAAGCACCGTGACGTACGTCACTTCATCTATCGCTCCGGTCGCCGGCTGCGTCGTACACTTTCGACACGCGTCAGGACACAGATGTCAAAAAATATCCGTCTTCCGCCTCCCAAAGGAAATACATTTTGTTTTCTTTTTTATGGTAAAAATGTTGCTCACAATTTTTTTTTAGAATGAAAAATGTCACCAAAAATTGCTTATAAGTAACTCGATACGTAAGCACATATTTACCCAGTTCTTCTCTCAGCTGAGGGGGGCCCTGAAATGTGAAACAATCCATCTAGTACAAAATCAGTCGAAAGGAGCCAAAGACATTTTTGTTCATTAAATAGTTATCCCTTATTCCCTAATAATTCTATGGAACATTTTGCACAAACAGAAACAGAAATTGAAGGTCTCTTTCCAGCTACATTATGTACTGATTTTGAAAATAAGAAAAATCTAGTCGCGTTGTGACGGTCAACATAGGTTCACGGTTTTCTGGTATCGCGCAGGAGATCGCGATTCAGGAAAACCGATAAAACTAACTTTTCGACAATTTCCAGCCACACCCAGCGGCGGAAATGAGCCTTCAACTAAGTGTTGTCTATGATGAAATCGAGTCAGAGTCACCACTTCAAAATATAAATATTAAGATCAATTCAGTTACAAAAAGTTACAAGCTAAAACAGCAATTATCACGAAAAAATTTGCGCGCACCTTGTGAACGTACCGCATGTTCATCGACTCTATCAAGTGCGGAGTGCGCTCCATTCACAAAATGTTCCGAGCACAGTCGAGAAGATGACATTGAGGAAAAGCCTTTTCGTTTTACGGACGCAACCCACTGCCACCGGAAATCGAGCTCATGTGGAAAGAGCCGCACTTGCCGGATTCCGTGCAAGCTACATCGGTCCTCGGACAGTATTCAACGCTTTCTGTCGTTATTCGTGCACCCTATGACCGAGCAATGGTGTCCCGATGACCGGGGGACTGTCGCCATCCAAACCCGTGGCTCAAATTTAAGTTTGGGAAACTAATATAGAGAGAAAAGCGCGAACGAAATTCGGGCAATGCATACACCCAACACCGGCGAAGCTCCTCATTCGGGACTTTCACTCTTTCTAACGCACCAGCAAGGGGGAAAGTGCCGGTAGCCCTTTCCCTCTTCTTCTCTCGCTCTCAAAATGGCGCTACGAGAATACGTTCCACTCCGCTCGTTTATGTCAGACAGTACACCTGCAGCGCTAAATCTTCCCCTAGTGGTGCGGGAAGGTCGCGTCGGAAAGGACGCATGCCCACCGCACTGCCCAGTGGCACCATAGATGCACGGCGCCGGCGCAAAGGGCTGTCGCCGGCGCATCCGAGATAATCATTTCGTCGAGACGGCAGGGACTTATGCTGTGTCTCGACTGGCGCTCGGGATGTCCACGACGATGGATGGGGACAGCCGCCCCGCCCGATTCAAGCGGGAAAACCCCGAGGCTGCGGCGTATCCAGCCGTTCCAACTACGCAAAGACTGTCCGCGCCAAGGCCACTGGAATTTCGCGGAGTAATATGTATCGTCTGTTGCTACGAAACCTACTACCAAAGCATATACTACTCAACAAGTTACGAGACGATACTACTTAAGAATTTTTGTTTTCGAATAGGCCTTAACGGTTTGTAAAAAATGACCTAGTTAGGCTTTAGTATTTTTTGTATCTCAAGAACTAATGGAGCTTTTTTGAAACTGATGGCATAATTGAAAAGAGGGAGAAGAAACGCATATACACGGTGATTTTCATCACAATATTTGGGGGGAAAATATTTTTAGGATTGTAGTCCGTTGCAATTCAAGAACAGCGGAAGACAAAGCCCTTTTCTTTTTCCCCATTAGCAGAGCGAGTGCTGAAGAGGAGGAGAGAGGCCTCCGGCGTTTGCTGCGCTAATGCGTTTGCTGCGCTCTTCTGGAGATGCAACGCACTAATAGTCTTTCCTCCGTCAATGATCTCCATTCTTTTATACTTCAGCGGAATAAACGCCGGAGACGAGGAATCCACCAATCGTGGCAGGCAAAGAGGTTCGTGGGAGGGGCTTTTCCCGCTTTTCTTAACCTGCAACGGACTGTAGCAGAGTTTTGACCGAAGCCTGTAGAACGAGCGACCCCGAGCTCGTTTCAGAAGTGGGCCCGTTTCTTCTCGAAGCGAATCCCCGACCGCACGGGGAGTCCAAAAGGAAAGAATGGCGCCTCACCGTAGGGGGAAGGGTTCGACCCATGGCTCTGTCGCTGGTGCCGATAGACGGATGGCTGACGTTCGAGTCCCTGGGAGGGTAGAAGGGCGCACGCTAGGCGGGGTCATTGACTGCCAGCATCCCACAAAGAACGAGATGGAAACACCATCGAGCAACATTGGCGGCCACCATTTCACGAAGCTCGCGACTGGATCCGAGTTTATGGCGAATGCTGACGGAACTCTCGTGTCCCATACATGCCCCAGCAATGGCTGACTCGAATAATTGGCGCAGCAGCTACGACATGGCGCGCTCTTGTGAAATGGGTCTATCAAAGGGACACAAAAGGGGTGTCTGACTTCGTCTTTTCTTACAAATCGCACGTGACCTTTAGTTTCAGTTTAAGCAAGGGCGAAAGCTATCGACTCCCTTAATGACGTGGCGCACTCTGCACAGAGGTGCGGTCACCACTGCTTAAAGTCTCCCGTAAGTTACGGGAGGGGGGGCTCTACAAAATGTGATAAAGGGGGAGGGGGGGGTCTTACTGGATGCACACAAAACCGACTTGATTACAACGTAAGCGTAACCAGGCACATGTTTCTCAGGAAACAAAGAAATAACGATCAACAACGTGCGATTCCGATTATTTTGCTCGGCAAGAATTAATATAGTCTGTTGCAGCTCAAGAACGTAGGGCGAGGGAAATGAAGGCCGGGCGTTGCGTCTGCTTCCTCGTCCCCGGTCTTCTTTTCCCTCGTTCCGCCGTTTTGTGCCACACTAAATCGGCATGGCCCTCTCACGACGTAGTTTTTCTCTCTGGAGATGGCGGCACAACAAAACTCTCATGGCCGAAATTCGAACATCTCTGTTCACAGACATATATGCATGATTGTGCTTTCGCCAACGCCAGAACTATGGCGGCGGCGGGGGAGGTCTCACATTACGCTTCGACGCTCTGATTTCCTAGCCGGGGCTGCAGCTCCCTTGCGCCATTTGCCACGTTACGCTGAAACGGAGGGCATTACTTCGCAAAGCCTAAAGTCGCAGTCGCACTGATCGCACAAAAGAGACACTGTCCGCAGCAGGCCCGACAAAGGAATTATCTGTGGACGCACTTCAAGCATGTTTCGAGCATGTTGGACTTACGCGTAATAATTCGTTCAACATGCCTGCGGACAGGGTTTTGTGTGGCCAACGCGACAATACCCGTTCTTACAGCGAAGTACCTTATACTAATTCGCGGCGGGAATAGCCTATAGCTTCCGTGGGAGCAAACACTCTAATCATTATTAATACGGAACATCGGTATTATGGTTGGGTATGTCATGATTTGCAAAGCAAAAGTAGGTTAAGGTGAAAAAAAAAAACGGATTAGTGCCCGAGTTGTACAGTATCTTGAACCCAAAAACTAAACAAAAGGAAAAGAAATATATTGTTGGGTTACGATGATAATGCAATTAAATGCAAAGGTGAAAGCGAGCTGGAAAAGAATGACGAAAAACTCCTGGTTAGCTCAGTTGGTAGAGCGTTCCACTGAAAAGGGAGAGGTCCTTGGTTCGATACCAGGACCAGGCGGACTTTTTCGGTCGCGCACCGGTCACCTAGCTGTGTTTGGAGATTTGTGTTTGTCCTTTGTTTCCCTTGTTCCCTTCTCCAGGGATTATTTTCGTAATTATTGTCCAGCTCGCTTGCACCTTCGCATTTAATGGCATTATCAATCATAACATTAGAAATGTAAGCTGTTCACCCTTGTTGGCGTTAGACTGGTGGCAGCTCATAAAACCCGTTT
The DNA here is from genome assembly GCA_037355805.1 of Ixodes ricinus. NCBI lineage: Eukaryota > Metazoa > Arthropoda > Arachnida > Ixodida > Ixodidae > Ixodes > Ixodes ricinus. Next base: position 45,240 of record JAZHYW010023393.1, read on the forward strand.
GCTCTACTGAGGTCACACTCCTAGTTAGCTCAGTTGGTAGAGCGCTCCACTGAAAAGGGAGAGGTCCCTGGTTTGATACCAGGACCAGGCGGATTTTCTCGGTCGCGCACCATTCACCTAGCTGCGTTTGGAGAATTGTGTTTGTCTTTTGTCCCCCTTGTTCCCCTTCTCCAGGGATTATTTTCGTTGTTGTGGGGTTGCGGCTATACGTTCTTATAATCAACATAAATCGCATTTATATGTCACTATCTAAATGAATTATTCTAATAACGACGCGTGTTTTCTTAAGAAATGTACGACATTGCCACTCGTCGTGAATGTTTGAGAGTACAGAAATGGTTTATACTCACTAGGTTGGCAAACATTGCTGTAGTACGCCCACTGACGCTGGATCTGTGAGAAATTTGATTTTTTTTTTAAATTTCAACATTAGTTTGTTATTTAACTACATTTAGCCCAGTATTTCAGTAACCCGCTTGATTACAATCTTACACTACATACGGTTCACGCTATTATTATGCAACTTTCTACAACATTGATACTGTACCGTCTTCTGCTAGGCTTGATATAGTTGCTATATATAGATTTTTTTTTATCAAGCTTCAATATTGTTATTTACAAAAAAAGTATTAACTATCTTAGGATGACAAGTACTAAGCTAGATCAACACTACCCGAAGTAGTGGGAATATACCTGTTTCAACATTTTCTGAACTCAAAGTAACGCGATTAAATAACAGGAGGTCTATTCCGGATGTTAAGTTTTTGAATAGGTTAGTTCATGATTCAATAAATAGACAGTTCTACCCTCCTCCCTTCTCTACACTTTCGTACATTTCTTTTAGCGCAAGCTCTAGAAATCCTAGAGTATTTTACCGAAATCTTCAACATCCTTTATCACCGGTATCACGAATCCAACATGTTTTAATCACGATGTTTTGCAACACCGAGAGTTTTGTACAAATTTGTCCCTTTCTAAGCATATGTATGAATGTTAAGCTTCCGTATGACATCTAAGCATGTATGTGTTTGTGCTGATTATGCATATCATGTTTTGTGTTTTACCGCAAAGACCTTCGGGCTGAAGTGCACGAAAAGTGAACATTACATTGAAATATTAAAAAAAGCCGTAAAAGATGTGTTTTCAGTTGTTTTTTTCTCGGCAAAATACTGTTTTATTGTGTCGAGCGCACCATCCGTGCAAGTAAATTTTATGACGTACAATGTCATAACACGTTAGTTCGTCGACCACAAATGTCTGATAACATATATAGCGGTTACTCTCCTGGCAACAACACTCTGACGTCATGCCGTTGCGGTGGCGCTGCTGTCAGTACTGCGCATGCGTAGACGCTCCCTCTCGTGGGAATCTGGGCCGGCTTGCTAGAACAGCGTCTCAGCTGAGACTGGGTGAAAGAAAGCACTGCAAAGGCTGAGGCGCGCGAGCGTCTTGGAGACGCAGTTTGAGTCCCGCTCAGCTCGTGCGCTGGCTTTGGCAGTGCTTTTTTCATCCAGTCTCAGCTGAGACGCTGCTTCTAGCAAGCCGGCCCTGGTTTCTGCGCACGCGTGTAGTCCATGTGTGTGCAAACACTGACTTGTTTGTAAACAACGTGTTGGTCTATACACACAGCCCACCCTACGAGCTGATGGGACCAATCTGCTGATGGGATTGACACTTGCTCGCCGTATACTGAAGTTGTATCATTGAAAATATAGAGCACCATATCTTTTAGCGTTTTTTTTTCTTTCATAAAGCCCAGAATGTGTTTGTTTTTAGTTGCCTCCGCCGCAAACTTTCTATGTGCAATCATGTTCCAGCACCACGTGAGCTTCGCATGCGCGCATGAATTCAAGAAAATAGTTCGGCTAATCAACTTGAAACTCGTGCAAATAAAAAAAAAAGAACTTAAAGCTTGTGCACCGACAACTAGAGTGAGCAAGGAGGCCGTAACTCGACGTACCCAGTGTTTGGGGGTCGCTGCTGTTGGAAGTTCATGAGCGGGGTTCGATTAGCAACTCCGAACCCTACACGAAGAAAGCGATTATAAACAATGGAGCAGACCTAATGGAAATAAACAACCCAATAAACGGGGACAGCGATGAACACCACACACACGACAGGACAAAACTGTTTTCTACAGCTTTGTATTGTTGCGCGTGTTTTTTTTTTTTTTTTATCACTGTCCTTTCTTTTAACTGTTTATCCCGATCATTTACGACTACCAACTGGCGCCCACATTACCATCTTAGCATGAGTCAAACTTTTGTCGAACCTTTGTTGAGCTAGTTTGAGAGAGTCGAACATCTCGAACCTCGGCAATTTAATTCACGGTAGTCCTTTATACGCTTCTTCGAAAATTAGCACTTTAGTGGAACGCTAATTTTCCCTACATAAGATATATAACAAATTTTTACTTTTTACGTAGTATATTGTACATTGGAGCAAATACATTTAGCGCCGGGTAAACAATGGCCAAAATGTCGCTATGCAAAACATAGAAATGGAAAAAAAAATTAAAAAAAATGAAAGCCGTTTACAACTCCCTGTAACGCCGAATTAGAGCGCAGCTCTTGAGGAGGAGGGGAAGGCACGGGGGGAAGGGGCGGCGCGTCACGTGAGAGTTGGGGGTCACGTGACCCCGAGGAGCGGGAAATTTTCCGCTAAATCTTGACGGGGAAAATTTTCCGCTAGATGTAGCGGGAAAATTTTCCGCTAAATTTAGCGGGGAAAATTTTCCGCTAAATTTAGCGGGAAAATTTTCCGCTAGATTTAGCGGTGAAATTTTCCCGCTAGATTTAGCGGGGAAAATATTCCGGCAGATTTAGTGGGGAAAATTTTCCGCTAGATTTAGCGGAAAAATTTCCCGCTAGATTTAGCGGGGAAAATTTTCCGCTAGATATAGCGGGAAAAATTTTCCGCTATATTTAGCGGGGAAATTTTTCGCTATATTTAGCGTGGAAAAATTTCCGCTAGATTTAGCTGGGAAAATTTTCCGCTAAATTTAGCGGGGAAATTTATCCATCGTGCACCGCGCGGTTACGGCGACGGCGACGGCGACGCCGCTCATGCCGGAAACGGGCAGCAAAGAGCTGCGCTCTAAAATAAGACGGAAGTTGCCGAAACCTTTCCCCCGCGAATGAAGAAGAGGGAGCACTTTCTCGCCTACCTTGCATCGGTGCCGAAGTTCGTTGCTGAAAATCCATCCGCGGTGTCTTGGCGCGATCTGAGAATCCTGCTTAAAGACAGTTAATGCGGCATACTTTCTGTGCGAGGTCGGCAGCACACCTACATACTGACATTATATCGGCATCATACACTTTCGAAATTGCCCGCAATCAATGATTCATTCTATGCGGCTAGAAACTGAGGGAGAGGAGGAAACGAGAGGGCACGTCATAACGCCGAGCTCTGATTGGAGGGATTAGAGGGCAAACGCAAAGCCTTTGTCTCTTTCACTGCTCGAATGCGTTCGAAGACTCGAGTAGAGGCAATGGCAGCCATCTTCGCGTCTACATTCTGATCATTTCAGCCGGGACACTGGCGTCCCCTCTTGTCTCCTCCTCTCCCTCATTTTCTACCCGCATAGTCCCTAACGAGGAAAGAACGGCAGGACCGAGCTTCAGAATTATTCCGCGTCCGGCGAGAGCTGCCTACCTTCGACAAATTACGCCTCGGAGCTAAAGCACGGTGGAAGGCAAACGAGCACGTGCTGGAGGCGTTCGAAAGACATGCGCCCTGTCGTTCTCACTTTGTCAGTGACTAGGATAATATCTTTCGCGTGCGTATACATGCTTGTATAGAGTAGTATAAAATATTTTGAAGCAATCCGAGACTGGGGAATACGGAATGTGACACAAAGAGAAAAGAAGGAGAACGAGATACGTTTTGCTTCTTGTCTCTCGGTGTCACCTTCCATATTTCTCAGGGCAGCTGTGCATGAGCGGCGCCATAACCGACCTTCAGTTTTCGTGTCCTCTTATTCCGTTCGCTTCACTTCATCATTGCCACAGCACGACAGGTAATTGCCACGATGGGTGCTAAAGTGTCCTTCTCCCCAGCATAGGCCTTTGGGGAGGCTGGTCAACGCCCGCTTCAGTGGCTCGACATCTCGGTAAAACGAGAGAAGGTCGGCATGGGACGGCTCAGTCTGGCGCGTGGTTAAAGCGTTGTGCACTAAATTAAAAAAGTAATCTCGATATCAGTGATTCTGGAGGCCAAATGAAGACGATTTAAGTATTTTTACTAAAATACAAAACCGCTTCTATTTCCCTTTAAGAGTTCAGGGGTCCAATTAGGGTCAAAGTGAGAGCGAGAGCCTTCTCGGCTGCTTATTGAACGTGGCGCCACCGCTTGCGCGTAATGAACCATAGAGGCAATATTGAGCCGTTCGCGAGTTCACAGTCGGGCAAAAGTTTGGTGAGAACGTCTCACTGACGTGCAGATAGTCTCGCTACCTTTGATGCGCTTGTCCTTAGTGTTTTTCCATCAACCGGTCGATGCCAGCTGTTGCATGGCGGAAGAACAATTTGAGATTTGCAATCGAAGCGCGAGTTGTCAATGCGTTCCGACGTGAAATAGCAGACGATCCCAATTTCAGCCTGCGTCCGATCTCGCTTTGCTGCGGCGCTCGGTGCGCAGCAGACGATCAACTTTTGTTCCTGTCTTTTAGCAGACGACTTAAGGCGTTTTCTTGTTTTATTTCCGTCTGCGAATGACACTTCGTATCAGACGAACTACGTTTTTTCGCTCGCATTTGCAAATCGCGGCTCCAGCGAACTATAGGGGGCGCGCTGGTCAGGAAAAATGGCGGACGAAAGGAGGTCGTTTTCGTCGTTCAGCACGCGGACCACCATAAATTTCTTGCACTGCAGCGTAAAATCGGTGTTACATATGAAAGCAAAAATACTTTTCCATGGTAAAAACCATCTTCTAGTCACTGCGTAGAAATGACACGGTGGAAGCATAAAAATAATTACTGAAAACGAGGTTCGTTTTTATGCTGCCTACGAGAGCAAAGCAGCGATAGCAGACGACAGAGTCGAAACTACCTCTTTTCCCGAGCTTCTCGGCGTTGCTGCTACGCGGCGTCGATTTCGCTAGAGTCGCCAATAAACCGTCTGCGAACGCCATCTTCGCTCGAACGCCATCTTCGCTCGCTCCGAGGGGCAAATAGACCATTTGCTGTGTTACCCAAGCATCAAGGAGAATGCAGGGATTGGTGTTCCACGCGCCGCACGCGCACGCCTTCCCTGTATAAAAGAATCGAAGTAAATAACCATAATAAAGCGTTGACGAACGCGCGTGCAAGATGCCTCTTGTTTTAGGTATTTTCTTTAGAAAATGTACTACTGCTGAAGCCAGCACGTGCGGCGCGTGGAACACCAATCCCTGCATTCTCCTTGATGCTTGGGTAATATCGCAAATGGTCAATTAGATCTTGCTCTCGCGGTAACCAAAATCGGACCCCAGGGGAAACTCCTCCCACCTTTCTCCACTTTACAGAGCGAACACTGGAGACCGACTATAGAACAAACGAAGCTTGATTTTTCTTTTAGTTAAGCGGGGGTCACACTAGAAGATTACATTTCTTGTTTTTGTTTCCTCTTCCACATTCTGATTTGCTTGCAATGGGACATTATGTAACTAACAAACGACGTAAAAAAAAAAAAAAAACTCAACGCTTTGATCTGTTTAGAAGAGCACCGCGTTTTGTTCGTGTTCAGCCCGCTATAAATCTTTCTTGCTTGACGACAAAACACGTATAAAAAAGCATCAAACAACAGACAAACGGTAAAAATTTAGTGTTTTGGGGATTACGTATCCGTTAGCGTGATTTAAATCGTGTTTTAAATCATGATTTAGCTTACAATTTAAGCCATCTTGTCTTTTATTCTCCACCCTGACAAAACTTCTAAAATTTCTCACTGAAAATTTGGATTGCTGTTTCTTTTTATAGAATTTTCAACCAACAGTGTGGGCCGTTTCTTTTGAACAGAAGGTCTCCTGACTTCAGCAGACATTCAATAGGAGCCGACCGGTTCCCGTTTTCCCATTTTGAATTCACATCTTCGTCACAATGAGCCTATTATTTCGGTTTCTACGCTCAACACGATCACTCAAATGCTTCATCCTTCATCGCCTCAGTCCCGTGGAGTCAAATACGGCTGTATGGGAGCAAAGAGAACCGCGCTTATATCGCCGGAAAAAACAACAACAAAAAGCAACAACTATACTCGTTGTCGAACGTGCGGTCTTCTCCCGAAGTGTGAAGCTAAGGGTTGAAATGAGACGTAAAGTTATACGCGATTTTCCGAAATTTTGTAGCAGACACCACTGTAGCAGGATAGCCAACGCCATTCATCTGCAAGTATTCGCGGGCTTCGTTAGCCGCCATTTTCTCCCTGAACATTTCACAAACTTTCCAGATTGATGGCAAGCCCTGAAATACTGTAAGCGACTTCATTTCCGCGAGGACGTCATTTTAACAAATTTCGCCGACTTAGGAAACGTCGCCGAAAATCGGTCCCGCGAGTTTTATCATGCCATGGTAACAAACACGTAGCACATTACTTGTTTTTTGTGATGAGCAGAACACGGTTCCTTTTTTCTCCCAAGCACCCGGTAGACTAGATTTTGTTTTCGTAACACTATAGAGTTCCGTGTTTACGGGGTTCATTTCTCTTGAAGCTCGGGGTTGATTTTTTTTCTACAAATTCGATCTTCTTCGAAGCCTTTTTTTTGTGTGTGTGTTTGACGAAAAATACCAGCGTTTTTCAGGGCTTTTGTTAAAGAAACCCGGACACAAGCGAGTGATTCTTAAACCTCAAGAAAACAGGCGCGCGACCCGGATACCTGGAAAACGTAGGAAACGTTTTGCGTGTTATCGTTATCGCGTATCGTTATCGGGATATCGGAAAGATAAACTCTCCAATGAACGCGGTTCCAGAAGAAAGCAGTAGCCTCACGTACAGTTTTGTGGGGAACTGGGCCGGCTTGCTATACTTCGTTTCAGCTTGGGTCCAGACGCAGCCGATGCTACAAGCGCGAGCTCCAGGGCTTCCAGCGTCCCTGCCAAGCACGCGCGCTCGTGCAGTACAGGCACTGTTCAGGGCCACACGCTCGTGCTTGTAGCATCGGCTGCGTCTGGACCCAAGCTGAAACGAAGTATAGAACAGCGTCTCAGCTGATACTGGGTGAAAGAAAGCGCTGCAAAGGCTGGGGCGCGCGAGCGTCTTGAGAGGCAACTTGAGTCCCGCTCAGCTCGTGCGCAGGCTTTGGCAGTGCTTTCTTGCACCCAGTCTCAGCTGAGACGCTGGTTCTATACTTCGTTTCAGCTTGGGTCCAGACGCAGCCGATGCTACGAGCGCGAGCGTGTGGCCCTGAACAGTGCTTGCATTGCACGAGCGCGCGTGCTTGGCAGGGACGCTGAAAGCCCGGAGCTCGCGCTTGTAGCATCGCCTGCGTCTGGACCCAAGCTGAAACGAAGTATAGCAAGCCGGCCCAGGTGTTCCCGGTGAACAAAAAATAAAGCTGTAAATAAAGAGTTATTCCCGTGACGATTCTTTCGGGGAACCCTGACGCACACGGATACTAAAACTTGGAACAGAAACCAAAACGGATCACTTGCGACGGGCACCAAAACACGCGTTGGACACGTAAATGAGCCGGACTTTACCAGAGTGCCCGCGGGAGGCCTGTAGGTCCGAGGCGCAGCTCGAGGAAGTTGAGAACACGGTCTGATTGGAAGCCGGAGGCCGAAACTGGAACGGCACCGAAGGCCGCTCTTCTTCGGGGCGTCTGTTCCTGGGAGCGTTTTGCGGCAGGCTGCCGAAAGATTGCCGCCACCATTCAATTTCATTTTCAGGGACGCCACATTAAAAAAATCTACTGAAAATGAAAAATATTTTTTAACAGTTTAATTAGGACACGCGTGTCGAAAAATAAATTTTACGAAAAAAAAAAACATTTTCAGAGCAATATTGATTTCGCGAGATTTATTTTAGTTGCGTCTGAATTATGCGCGCATGGAGGTCCATGACGTCACGGAATGGTCATACACTCTCTCCACCTCAACGTGATGGCCACAGCTTCTCATTGGGACAGCTTCTCTCCTCCACGCGCCCGAAATTCCGAGAGAAGACAAGTGGAAAGGAGGTGACTACCGACTAAATTGCGTCTCGCGCCGTCAATACTAGTACTCTAAAATTCTTTTTACTCGCGTAAATTCATTTCCCGACACGTGTGTCTTCACTAGACTGTAAAAATATTTTTTCAGTGGCTCTTTAAAGGCCCCCCCCTTTAAAAAGCCACCGAAGATTAAAAAAAAAGTTGCCGGATAAAAAAACATTAATGTAGAACATTAGCATCAAGCAGTTGCATGACAGCAAAACATTCAACATTTCAAGAAAATAACATACATGCGAAACATTGGCGCCCGCGGGCCAATGTTTCTGCTAGCATCGCACATACGCAGTAGTGACGTCGCTTTAGCGTATAGCGTAGCGGAAGTGCCAAAACGATCCAGTGCTAAAAATCTTGCGTTCATCAGCACCGTAGAAAGACAGTAGGCAGGCCTTCCGTCGCTTTCCCGAAGGTCAACACTAGCTAGTCAACACCCTGCAAATTTGCTTACGCCAACGCATCGCCGCAGGTTTGAAACATAGCGAATAAATTCGGGGCAGACCATTTCGAGTTCAATGCCTGCCTACTGAAACATGAGCGTTGTGCGTTGTGCTAGCGCTGGCACGGCACGGCCTGTTTTAGACCGCCATACTTGCCCGATAGTGGCACTGGAGTCGCAAATAGCTAGAGTATGGTGGGCAACCATGGCCAAACATCAAACTGACCTGTGCGTTCTTCATTGAGAAAAGTGCATATATATAATGGTTATTACGTGTGGTATTAGAGATGTAAATCGTATAAGCGCATGCTTTTCTTTTTTTTTGGGGGGGAAGGGGGGAGAAGGGTTCTTAATAGGGCAATTTTTTTATGAATGCATCTGACATTTGAATGCTTTGACAAATACTACGGGAAAAACGAACAAAATGACACCTTTGTTGTTGCTCTTGTAATCTTCGAAGTTCAGCCTTCAGTGCTGCAATCTGTTCCTTATAGGCCCTGTCGCATTGGAGAAAATGGCGGTGACATCAACACAACATCTCCATCGTGAGTAGGCCAACATGCTTTGTCAACGCTCTCTGTTGCATCACGGCCCCGTCACATTGCGAGAACAGCAACCCCACATGAACGATAACAATGTTGTTTCTGCGATGTGATAGGTTACAGCAAACCAAACCGAGCGACAAACTATGTTGGCTGACACGTGTCGCCCGGTTTCTTGGCCGAGTTAATTTTTTTGGCAACAAAACAACACCAACAGCTTCGTTATATGAAGTGTCCTGCCCGACAGATGATTTTCTCTAAAAAATGTACCTAAAGAAAAATTTCGCCAAAGATATTCAATAATAATTAAATCTTAAAGGGACACTGACAGGGTATTTATGCTCGTCGAGGTTTATATTTGAACATGAAGAGTGACACTTCCCAGAACATAATTTGCGGCTCGAAATTCGTTTTCTTTCCGCCCTAAAAACAGACGGTCGAGAATTGGCCGGTTTCAGTCGCGCTCTCTATTTATTGTGGTCACGTGGCGTTCAAACTATGTGTACCAAATTATTCAAAGTCGCTGGTCATCCAAGACACATATTCAATATTAAAATAGGAAAAAGTATAAACCCCAATTTTGTGGCCTCCAAAAAACTGCCAATACGTTGATCGAAAAAGAAATGTTGCACAAATCACATGAAGTGCATGTCCACGTCATTTTCAATAGAGCGACGTACCGCGGGCTGGATGACGGGATGGAGGCGAACTACGGACCAACGTTGCGACTAAAGTGAACTAGAGGTGGTTTAGTTGCGACAAACGTGGAGCCGTTACTTCGTAACGTGTCGTTCGTGGTACGGTCAATCGATCTTCAAGTGCAGAACATCGAGCGGAAGGAAATATTTCAAAAAATCTGACAAAAAAAAGAAAAAAAAAGCTAGATTTGGCTGGGTACACTGGGCAGCGGACGCCATCTTGAAGGGGTGGAGGTCGTGGGTGGAAATCTAGGCAACTGCTGTTTATTTATCACGCGCCGAGTGATTCTTTCTTTTTTCTGCTCGGAATAAGAACAAGAGACTGAGTGGTACCGTTAATTTATTAAAAGTGAGAGCGGATTAGTTCCTTGAACGCCCTTTATGTATTTCGGTGATGTGCTTGCAGCCACCTTGTTGGGAAAGATAAGTGAGCGTTCGTGGCTCGCGCGAGTTCAAAGGCTTGCTGGTGCATCATTTTGTTATTGTACAGTGTTTTCCCGATCAGTCGCAAGCTTACGTAACACGCAGTGCACAGCTGTTAGCAATCTGGTGACTACGGGCCCACCGAGTCACTGCGCTCGCTAGTCCTGTGACTGCCAAACTCGCTAGCAGATTGCAGGCAGCACGCGAAGCAGATCCAGGCATCATGTCTGGAAGCAGTTTTGCGAAGGCAGTGTCCCTTTCTGTTTGCTTGGATGGCACTAGCATATCATCTGTGTACGTGGTTATTTAAAGCCAAATTTGATTGTATTGTAATTTCACAGGGCTGTTTTTAAGTTCTGCCACAGATTCTAACACTCGCCCACACACACAAATAAAGTGTCTGCTTTGAAGATATGTTGCACGAAATTATTTTTAATTTATTGTTGTAACAAGTCGTATCTTGTGCCAAATAATTTTCCCGCGCCTTAATGTCGAAACGTGGTTTATAAAAACGATCCTTTCAAAACAATCGGAATACGCATAAACGACAGAAATATTGTGATAACATTACTCTGAATTGTACTTACGCAGTTTGAACGGTGTAATTAATCAGCTGTTTAAACTTGTCAGACAAGCACGCGCGGCCGTAGTTTTACCCACCTGCTGCGTCTACGAACGCAACTTCCCACACGAATAAAGCCGTATTCGAAACCGATAGCCGCACACTTTTATTGAATAACAATAGTTACTTTGTCTGTAGTGTAGCAGGCCTCTTGCGAATCTCCGCGTCAAGCGGGCTTCGCCACGTCGAACGGGCAGGCGCCACACCGACGTGTCTGATTGCAACATTGAAACGTGCGCAGACTCTCATGAACGGCGCGGTATCCTTCAAGATGGCGTCGGGGTCTACTTGCCTTTCCGTGCAACAGATGGCGCAATCCCACGACAAACAGTGCGCGCAACGTCTGCTTCCCACGCCGAAGAAATGGACCGTGTTCCAAAATTTACTCGATCGTATACTCCAGGGTAAGGGTTTTGTACCTTGGCGTTCCAAAACTTACCCGCGTCCAGCGCCTTTCAATCTGAGTTGTCACGTGACACGACCCGCCGGAGTAACTCGGATCCATTTGGGTAAGATTTGGAACACAGCCCCGGTCATGAGCTTCTGTGCTCGTGTTTCGGATTCGGTTTCTAGCAGTTGAGTGTTTTAGAGCGCAGCTCTTAGGCGCCCGTTTCCGGCTTGAGCGGCGTCGCCGTCGGTGTAACCGCGCGGTACATTATGGAACGCGTAACGTCACTGATGACGTCACTGATGACATCATCAGCGACGATTCCGATGCCGATGACGTCACCAATGACGTGCCGATGACGTCATCAGTGACGACGACGCTACACGTGAGTCACTGGTGACGTCATCACGATGACACTGACGTCATCGTGATGACGTCATCGTCACGGGACCTTACAGGGGTCACGCGACCCCCATGAGGTCACGTGACCCTCGTGAGGCGACGGCGACGCCGCTCGGAGGGAGGACTGGCAGACAGGATGAGGAGGTGAAGAGGAGGGAGGAAGGGTATACCTTCCCCTCAGTACCCATCCCTCCTCCTCCTCAAGAGCTGCGCTCCAATTCGGCGTTACGGGGAATTGCAAACGGTTTCCATTTTGTTTTCTTTATTAAAAAATATATGTGTGTCTGCAGCAAAATATTGATAGGGTAGTCTTGTGACACAATATTAAATCTACTGGCAAAAATAAATAACGGTTGTGTCAGCCGCTGAAATAATTCGACCGATGGTTTTTTTATCAACGTAAATTAACAATCGACTGCGCTTTTAAGTTAAGTAAGTGCCTCGGGAAAATGTCTTGAAGAAACATACTGAAGTGATGATGTCGATATTCCGGACTCTTTTTGAGTTTGTGCCAATATGTGCAGCTAGCGATTCATAATAATTTCTGAAACGCTATTCAAATACTTGTTTTAAGTCAAACTCCTTTATAGTAAAGAATCTCGATATGCAGAGCTGTACCGGTATATAATTTTTACTTATACTGACACCTCAGATGCCTTCTAAGTTCTAGCATTACTTTTACATAGTAAAAATATCGATGTAAGGATATTTAATTTTGTAAATTGACTTACGCAGCAACTCACATTTACTATAAACAAATGCTTCTGCGGTGGGCGCAATGCGCCTGCTCAGAAACTTTTTTTTTGTTGAGGCGTTTGCGCAAGCGCCGTTTTGCTGACACGGCGTCAGAGCTACGAGTTTGTAATCAACTTCCGCCTGTACTCGGAAAGTTGTGGCGAGTCCTCACTTTTTTCGGTGGCTCTCGACGTCTTCGATTGCTCGAGTCGTTCCACGTATTTTCTCAGCTTGGACTGCGCCGAGTTCAACTGGTTTGGTCAGAGTGATTACGGGGAGTTATAGAACAGCGAGAAAAGTGTTTGTGACACACAAACAAGGAAACGAACACAAGCTAAAAAGATCACGTGACACTGATATTGCGAGTACTCCGTTTCACCCCAAGTCCAAGCGCAACCCTCGATCCAACGGAGCCAATCTTGTCGTCTATGGGCGTTTGCCATACCACACGCTAAACCAATCACGCACACAGAAGGATGCGCAGGATCAGGCTACATTCGCTGCGCGTGATCGTTTTAGCCGCGGTGATAGCACATGAAAAAAGACGACCGTGACAATGCACTTTAGACGCGCCGCTCCACTGGCTTCGTGGGAACGTCGGTTGCCTGCGTCTCGCACGCCGTGGGAAGTTGAATGGCTCCGTTACGAGGTTTCAGCTGCACCCAATGTTCTTCCACTATGTAACGCACAACTGACACGTTTTCATGCGATAGCATTCTTTAGCTACTTCACCCGGTTTTCGCGATTATACGCTGGCCTCGAATGCCCCGAAAGGGAGCGTTGCGCCTCCGCATACGCAAGACGTCCGCACACGCAGGCACCGCGCGTATGCGGACGTCGACCTAGAGGTCGTCCTTGAGCTCGTCCTAGAGGTCGTTCTAGACGCCGCCTTTGACGCCATCCTCTAGGACGTCCGTTTCAAAGTCGTCCTTGAGGTTGTCTTAGAGGTCCTCGTAGATGTCGTCTTACAGATCGCCCTAGAGGTCGGCTAGAAGCCGTTCGTGAGATCGCCCTAAAGGTCGTCCTAGACGTCGTCTTTGACCGTCGTCCTCTAGGACGTCGTCCTCGATGTCGTCCTAGACAGCGTCCTCAAGGTCGTGCTAAAGGTCGTCCTAGAGATCTCCTTGAGGTCGACCTAGAGGTCGTCTTTGATGACGTTCTGTAGGACGTTGTCCTCAACGCCGTCCTAGCAAGCAGATAAACCCGGGCCGCGCATACACAGAGCGGCAGTACGCACAGATTCACGTTGGCACATACTGAAATTATAAAGCGCAAGACACGGACATTAAGTAGACAAGGCAGCGCTATACTATCAAATTGATAAAGAAAAAACAGGACCGGGATGGGAAGAGCAAAAGGGTTCCTTGCGTTCTATAATTTCAGTATGTTGAACCAACTAGCCCACCTTAATATTTTATTAGTTGGTACATGTTTAATGATGGTAGTGAAACGTACAGCTTCAATATTAAACGATTACAGGGAGACAGGACAGGACACACACACGATGCTGCAATGATGGTGGGGAAACAGCTTGACCATTATACGATTACATTGAGACAGAAGATTAAGGGATTACGCAGAGACGAAACAATCACTCAATTTCGAAGTGGCGCGGTGCAGTCGCGCTGCAGCCGCGCTGACGTCAATCATTGCGTCGTAAACCGTTCATAAAATAAAGTGTTTACTGAAATTTTGAGTCGTCGTATTCACAGTGAGCTGCGTCGTGAGTCTCACAAATGTTCTCGCAATTCATAAACAACCAACAATAGTGATCTCTGCAGCCAATTTTTCCCCCAACTTGCTGATTTGGAGCAATTAATTCACTCCACTTTGAACGACCCAACTATTGCGAGGACCTAATTTTTTCGACTTTGAGTCGAAAAATATCGCGAAACATTGATCGCGCGAATATGGTAACGGACACATGAGTAGATGTCATCTCAAATCGCGCTGTCAAAAAGGAAGAATTTTTAATTTTGATGGAAACAATTATAGGGAACTTTCCACCTATAGAATAATGGCGAAAGCTGCGGATCCTGCTATGTTTTTTTTTCTTCTCGAGTTATGGTGCGCAAAAGAGGCCACGGTGGAAAGGAGCGTTCTTTCCGACTGTCGAAGGTTGCATGTTGGACTCGCCCTTCTCCCATGGGTCTACGTTATTTTTATTTTTTTGTCTAAAAACGATAGCTTTACGGGCGACACTGTGCGGAGATTCTGACCTGTCTCCAGTCGTCGCGGCTATGGAAAAACACTTCTCCCCGCTTTTGGCGCGAGGCCAGGGAGATGCGGGTTTTGCCGTCTGCCACCCGCGGCATCCCTCCAGTAAGGGCGCTACGAACGGAGAGTGTTCCGTGTCGTCTGCTTGAAAGACTTGTTTTCAAACACTCATCGCGTAATGCGAAATCCCACTTTGGCAGTGTCCAGTTGCTACGCGGAATGTTAGATGGTTTTAGAAACTTCCATCGCACTTACTTCATTTACTTCACGGATCACTGGTGACACTAGTCGTCCCTAGCATCCACGGCGCCAACCACGACGATTATAAGCATTAGAATCGTCATACTTTCGTCCCCAGGTACGTGACGGTGCCATTCCACCCGCCTTGCGCGACCGCGCTACAGCTATCCCTTTCGTTTCTTCGCACATTGGGGGCGAAAAATACATTTTTTTTAACTATGTGGCCACTATGAGGAGGTCTTAATGTGAATAAATATTTCTAGACCATCTTACATTTATTTTTAAGAAACCCCCAAACTCACTTTCTAGGTCGATGTTTAAAGGGATGCTGAACCGAAATCTGGATTCCCCAAAACACGCGGCAAAAGCGTGGAACGGGACGCCACAAACACCAAAAGATCACTCATACAGCGATATCTCAAACGGATGACCGTATTTTTCAAGAAAAGGAGGCGCATTTGACAGGTTTGTTGACGTCATGTTTCTCCGAGAAGGAGAGGGAACGGCCTCGAGTCTTCTCCGCCTCACCGCCTTGAGGGAGCGAAGCGAAGAGAGGAGGAAACTAGGTATCTTGACGTCACGTGCCGCGTCGGCCTTGTTCAATCTCCGACCTTTTTTTTCTCAAGATACGGCCGTCCATTCGAGATATCGCCTTACGAGTAGTGTTGTAGGGATCGTAGCGTCCCGCCTACATCTCCTGCACTGTTTTTTCTGAAATCCAAATTTCGGTTCACCATCCCTTTAAGAAATTTTGATACATTTCAATCTGCGACCTGCTTAGGCTATATTTATAATTCCTATCTCCATGCAAAACCTAAATATAGTAGAATCTTTCAATTATGTGCATTACCCCCTTCGATATCATAACTTAAAATTTTTCAAAAATTCAGAAAGACAAAAGTTTTAATTATGTTCTAGAAAAATTCACTTTTTTTCTGTCTTGTAAAAACTATAGTTTTTTTTAACCAATAATCACAGTTTATAAATGCAATATTTTGTTCTTATAGCCTCAATTTAAGTCCCAATATCGTGAAATCTGTGTTGGTGTTTAGCAAGAACAACAGACAAGCTTATCGTGCTTGGACGTCTCCAATTTTTAAAATATATTGGCACGTCTCTCGGGCGATATGTCTACGCACTGGCGGTGGACTCACAATAAGGCGGCAAAAACAAAACCAAAACAGTGTAAGTAAAAATTTAAAATAAAAGTTCACGTGGCTCCCCCCCCCCCCCATCTCCCCCCCCCCCCCTAAAAAAATGGATGTGAAATTGAGATTAAAGAACGCATTGTACACCGCTTTCCCTCCACCGCGCAGGTACTGTGGCGAAGATTGACCAACACAACAACAAAAAATTGCATTG
The DNA here is from genome assembly GCA_037355805.1 of Ixodes ricinus. NCBI lineage: Eukaryota > Metazoa > Arthropoda > Arachnida > Ixodida > Ixodidae > Ixodes > Ixodes ricinus. The sequence goes on from JAZHYW010023393.1 coordinate 61,489, forward strand.
CTAAGACGTCTCGGTTCGACCTTTTTTACTGCGTTCCAACGTCCTTGCTACTGCCGTCCCTCCCGATCTCCTCGTGGCATACAACCTCGAACAAACCTTCGCGCACTGAATAATTATTAAAAAAATATTAATCTGCGCCCAAATCGTCCATTCGTCTTATACATTCGCACCGCATTGCACGCCACGACAACCTTCGGCCCTGGACAGATCCCCAGCGGCCGTGCTGGTCTAAGGTCCATGCATACTCTCGATCAGCAGGAACAACCACCAAAGATAAAGCTACGAGCTCGGGATTTTCGCCTCTCAGACACATATCACCATTAAAAAAACAGGTATTTGTTCGAGAGCGCAATGCCGAGTGCAAGTTCGTCTGCGTCCTTTGCAGGGGTTGTGACGTTAGAATGCCGAGCTCTGATGGAAAGATAGTGGGTAGACTTCAATGCAAGCTGCCTTGAGGTCTATCCACTATCGCTCGATCAGAGCCAATCAGGGCTCGGCGTTTTGTTGCTACAAATCTGCTACGGCCTTGTTGCTACAAATCTATAATGATCAACTGCTACGGCCTCTATGCTACAAATATTTAATGATGTATGGATAGCAGGGGAGTAGTCTCAAAAAGCTGGAAGGCGGCTCATGTAGTCCCTCTGTTGAAACCAGAGAAATCGTCGTTGTCCCTGGAGTCTTTCCGACCAGGGAGCTTACTAGTTGTATGGGAAAAGCGATGGAGAAGCTGGTGAACGAACAGCCACAGTGGCAGCTTGAGGTCAGCAACATTCTTCCTCAAAATATGACTGGATTTTGACGCCGTTGGTGCACAGTGGATAGTAGTCTTGACCTGGTGATTCATATTGAACATGAAAGAACTCTAGGTAACCTCGCCGTTGCAGTTTTCTGACATTGACATTGTGAGCCCCACGCACGTTCTGCAAGTACTCATTTTTCTTGGACTGAAAGGTCGAATACTTCGATGGATTGCAAACTTTTCGCGCGGTATGAGCATCTTCGTCATGACCACGGATGGGAAAAGTCAGTAACACCAACTGTCTCAACAGGGCAGTGTTTTTAGCCCGTATTATTCAATACAATGATGGCGTAAATGGCTCGTCTTCTCCCACCGTTTCATTTCTCAATTAATGATGATGATAATTTTCTATGGGATACAGGTTCTCTTTTTCCGAAATAATTTAAGAAGCATTACAAGCAGGCTTCAATGTCATCGAGACCTTTCTAAGAGAGCGAAGGATGGACTTTTTGGCGTCAAAATCGGCTGTGCTTCCATTCACAAACATACAGCTGAAAGGGTTTAAACTCACCGTGGGAGGGCTAGTCCTTAAAATGGTGAGAGAACATCGTTTCCTTGGCGTCATTTTGGATTACTCACTAACTTGCACAAAACATGTGACTATGCTAGTAACATGAGTGAACCGTATCATGAATATCCTTCGTTGTACTGCGGGGACTAGATGGGGAGCGTCAACATCTTCACTTCTGCACCTATATACCGCAAACTAGAGCCACTAAATGAGCTGCGCTTAGAGTATCGGCACTCCGTTCCCCGACATTGTTGTGGGCGCCGCCATATTGGGGCTTGTGCAGAGCAGACGCAACTGCAGATCATCATGATTCAAAAGTGCGACTTCCTCAGCATTTTATTCGGTGTTAGGAAGCTCATGTAATATTGCTTTTTTTCTGTCGCGAACTGTTTAAACTTCTGTGGAGGGCGGAAAAGCGTTTCCTGTGATTTCAGATAAAGCTTCAGATAACTGGCAACCATGATTTTAAGCCACAATATGGCCAAGTGTCGTTACTCTGAAGCGTAGCTTATTTAGTGGCTCTACCGCAAACCATCGCATATTCAATACCTATTTTACATGGACTTTCTAAGACTAGAAACGGAACTACATTACCTACTAGCACGTGGTCTAAGGAGATGATTAGGAGTACCACGTACCACATCGGGATTTCTAATACTTGCAGAAGCTCGAGAGGGTCTAATCTCGGTTCTTTGAAACCTAAAACTTTCCAGTGTAACAATTGCGGTGCTATGCTCGCTTCGCTTGCTGATAAGATTAGTTGGAGCGGCGCAGGGTTGCATTTCTTTCTTTTTTCCTCTCCTGATTGGATGCAGAATCCTTAAAAGCCAGCTTGCTTTTATAATAAAGACAGATCGTTCTTCCAGCAGAGAGAGAGTCTGTCTGTTCCTTCGGCAGCCGTTTCGTCGTCGAACCGCCGGAAACGTAACACCAGACACTTTTTAAAAAAATAACTGCAAAGCAAAAAGAAAATTTAAACGGCTTAATTTGGACAAGCATATAAAAAAAACAATTTTTTCGCGAGAAGAAAAAATATTTTTAGAGCAATATTTATTGCGCGAGACTGATTTTAGTCTGCGGCTATTTCGTCCGTTTTAAATCGCGCGCCACAAAGTTGGTGTTCCGTGACGTTTAGTACCCATTGGCTGCTATACTTCTCATTCGCTAAGAGTTTGATTGACAGCTTAGATCTTGGTTGTTAAACCTTTGTTATATGTTGTAATTTCCTTTTGAGCGGCATATTTTTACGTTTAAAGAATAACCCATGTAATGAGAGTTATTTTTCTTTACAAAAGGTTTACAAGACGGGCACTTCCGTTTGGATTCATAGCATAACAAACAAAAGCTTCGCCGTTCTTTCATGGCCGCCGAAGTCTCTGCTCCCTCCTGTCTCGCCTACCTCGAATAGTCGCTTCCCTGAAGTGATCAGTGTTTCATGTTGACCCAGGTGCTTGAGTGAGACTTCCTGAAGGGAAGTAGTGTGTGTTTAGCAGCTGTCGCAGGTGTTAGTGATAGAAAGCGACGCTGGGGTTTGGCTTTCATACAGCGGTTGGTTACTTTCGTTTCCCTCTTTGCTATCTTAGCGTACTTTTTTTTTTTTTTTGCTTGCACGTGCAATTGCCGATTTTTTTTTTAGATGTCAGCTCAAGTAAAACAGCGCCGTTAATCTGTGAAGTGCTGCCAGATGAGTGATCGCAACAGCAAGTCTTCCAGCAGCCATGTCGCCCCGAAAGATGACTATCTGAATGCTATTGGGCTGGAGGCAATCGGGCGTTCGCGTAGCGACAAACGTGTCCAGGTATAGTTCTCGTCATTTCGCTCCGGACGCCTTCGAGATTCGCACCGGGTGCACCGAACGTCCGCGACTAAGACACAGCTGTTATGTAAAAAATCTGGCACAGCCAGGTTATTACGTAACAGCTGTCCGCAGAAGCCTTCGAACGTCCAAATTCTGCGTTAGACGACAGATTTTTTTCCCGGCTCCCGAACCATTTTACGCAAAGTTGTTTGAATTGAATGTGTACTGTTATCGTAAATCTTGGCTTGTGATTACGCCTTTGTAGATCATCTTATTCGTTTTGATGGAGAGACGCAAACGACGGGGATAACAAAATTTGCATATTCCGCATACCTCGCAAAAGCACTTCCCCAGTCATTTTGCGAAACACGGAGTCCGCACCTTCCTGACTTCCCAGTCTTTTACATGCTTTAGAGCAGTTTGTACCTGCTATACTCCGTTCCACCTTCAGTCCGAGCGCAGTGGACGCCACGAGCTATCCCAGCCGATCCAGCGCCTGGAGAAAATCGCGTGACCTGTTGGTTGGGCACAGCGACGCAGGGAGCTCAAGGTCACATGACACTCTCTCAACGCTGGATTGGCTGGGATGGCTCCTAGCGTCCGCTGCGCTCGTACTGAAACTGCAACTTGAAACAAGGGGCAGTGCCAGAGAGGAAAGAGACAAAGTTGGGAAAGCTTGGTCGCCCTCCCCACTTTCTGAGCTCTCAAGCGATTGCACCATAATAAATGCACTAACGCCTCCTCCCAAAATAAAGAAAAAGCACTATGTTCACTACGTAAAAAATGGTCTCAGTTCATGCATCTGTGGGCAGGTAGGAAATCTTGCCCAAATCTTGCCCCGATCCGCGGAGTTCGACAAGACGACAAGACGCGCCGGAAGTCGAGACGCTGCGTACTCCGCAGCCAAGTCAATCCAAGAGCAGTGAGGGTGGGCTCGTTGGGGGTGGGTGTACTTCTCCGCGCGGGTCGAAAGAGCGGGAGTTTCAAATGTCGAGAGGTTCTGACTCCGACTAAATTAAGTCCTGTAACGTAAATATTGCTAAAAAAATTCCTTTGTTTTCGCGGAAGATTTGTTTTGTGACATGCTTGTCCCAATTAGGCTGTTTAAATTGTTTTTTTCTTTGTAGTTGAGGACTACTACGCAACATAATCACCATTCACTTGCAAACTACCTACAGGAAAGGACAAATGCATACAAAACTTATGTCCAACCACTATCCCCAATATTCTTTTTGGGAGTACGCTGATACTTGTGCGCCCTGGACAATAACAATACCCTAGATCCAAATGGAAATTCAAAGCCTGAAGAAACAATTAACTGTGCCACCTGTAGTTGCAATGCAAATGACTCTGAGTCATCTGCACAGCAAATATAAAAATTGCGCGTTTATCTAAACAGACGGATCCGTTACGGAAAAGGGTTTTGCGTCTGCCTACTTCATACCTGACCTAAACGTGCGTGAGTTATACCGCCTCTCTCACCGAGCTTCATCAACTATACCTCCGAGCTGCATGGCATTCTTTTTGCTCTTTTTATTTGACAGATCAACAGTGCTCGAGAATGGATGGTGTATACAGCCTCCAAAGCTGCCCTTGCCTTTTACAAGCCATGAACACACGTGGTTCCAAGGCTATGTTTGTGTACCGGATTCTTCTGGAAATTTCAAGCGCGACAGAGGAGTGACACAACATCGTGCTTCAGTGGGTTCTCTGGCGCTTCGGCGTTCCTGGGAATGTAACGGCTGATAAACTTGCTACGCTATAGGACATAACAGCGTGAACTCACAAGAAGTTCCCATTTCACAGTGTGATATACGCTTTATAATCAAAGACCTCCGTGAGTGCTTGTGCAATGTTGCCTGGTTCAATGAGCATGTCCAAACGTCTCTTCTTTACGCCACAGATGCTCATCTGAACCTTCCAATAGATACACATTCGCAAAGGGATATTGACACATTAATCCACAGGCTCCGACAGAATGTCGCATTTACTAAGAAGTTTCTTTCCAAGACATTTCGAGCACCATCACCAGACTGCGCTTGCGGCCTCGCAGTCGAAGATGTGGAACATAATATGGACGTCTTTCAAGGGAACGACAACGTCTGGAGCAGCTGCTTTGAATAATGGAGAATCGACCTCTCACACTTTCAAAAGTGGTGGGACAATGACCGTCTCCGGCACTACAGAAGAGACCCCTGCATGCTGTTCGCGATTTTCTCACCGAAACTGATATCACACAAAACTATCGAGTTTTTGCGACTAGAACTGTTTAGATAATTCTTGAGGAGTGTGTATATCCAGGCTGTTTATGCCGGTTCGGCGAAGTGCCTTATCTGTGTGAAATACGCGTATACACTAACATGTAATGTTCTACTGTTTCTGTTTTTTTTGTTTTTTTTTACAGTTGGCATGTAGTAGCTGGTACTGCAAAGACAGCGCCAACATCTCCATCAAATTACATTTATAAAAGAAAGAAAAAAGACACACACACACGGGAGGCGAGTGAGCGAAACATGCGACCTTCGACAGTCGGGGAACACGTTCACTTTAAACGCGGTCGCTTGTGCGGTCCATGACTCGACCAAAAAAAAACGAAAACCGCTATTTTTATTGTTTTTCTAGGCAGAACATTTCCTACAACGTATATTTTTTGTTAAATGAAAAATTGTACTTTTATTGCTGGCACAATTTGACATAAAATCACCCAGAAAACAAATACGAAGCATATGGCACTCCCAATCGCGAAATTTTGTGCACGCGAAATATTTTGAAAAAAAAAGCTACACTTAGCAAAATTCTTAAAACATGTAGGTCCAGCGTTCGACACATATTTTTTTTAATGCAAAAACAATATCTATTTTATGGAGCGGAACCGCCAGCGTCTGTAACCGCGAAAAACCGCGAAAGAAATACCCATTCTCCCATTGGCTAAGCGAAACGGCTCCTAGATAGCCATTGGCGGCCGTTTCACGAGAGCGCGCGCTCGGCCGCCGCTTTCGTGGCAGGCGTTGCCAGAGAGGGAGAGGGGGGGGGGGGGCTGCGGCCGTTTCTGTTCTTATCGGAGCCGAGAAGCGAAACGTGGCCGTCCATGCCAGTACACCGTAGCGGAAGAACGACATTCATGCTCTCGCATTCACAACTCATAACAAGTGCTTAGGTGTCCTCGGGTTTTTTTTATTTGTTTATTTATTCAATTTTTGTTTCTAATAATTTATCGATGCTTAAAGAAAAGAAAAAACAGCCACGGTATTTTTTTGTCACGAACTCGGGCCCAGCTTTCCTTTTTCTTCATATTGCTCCCCTCTTACGAAACACGCCTGACAACATATACACTGTTCGCTGCAAACATAAGGACCGAATTACCTGCCGTGTTGGACACATATCCACGCTCGTAACATCTCTGCTGACAGCCTTTTTGTATATACGCTCGATGTGACAGCGGCCGTCATACGAGAAAGCGACACGTGACGGCTTTAAGCTACGCCTCGGACAGCGTGTGCAGGCTGTCTTTTGTACACAATGTAGTATTAGCCGAGTGACTCCGCGGCTTTGGGGCACCGCGTGAGTTTCCCTCTACAAAAGCATGGCGCGGATTTACCTGCTCGATGAGGTGGCTTGCGTATCCCAACAACTGCGCGATTTGGAAGCCTGCAACCTGGGCGAAAAACAAGGAACACAGTCAACCGCGGGTTGAGGATTAGTGCATGCCACCCACCTGCGTCGAAGCTCGAGTTTCGACTGGTCCGTTAATCTTTCGACTTTTTGGAGAAAAAAAAAGAAAAAGAATTCGACGAGATTCGATTTTTGAACGGCGTGCCTCTCGTGTTCAACGTTGTTTTTCGCTGCCTTCACTTTTAACGGGGAGGTGCAACGATATTGGCTAGGAATGTTTCTCACATTACACAAGCTTACGGGCACTAAAATGTTCAGTTGGGCTAGTCGGTTCATGACTGGATGGAAGCGCCGAAGGACAGGGACAAAGTGAAGGCGGTAACGATAACACTTTGTTTCTGTTGTCGTCGCTGCCTCCTTCACTTTATCCCTGCCCTTCGGCACTTTAATGGGGCCCAGTGTTGGGTAAAAAAATTAACGTTGCTTGTTACACAAACAAATATATATATATATATTTTTTTTTTTGCGACGGTCGTTGCGTGCAGAAAAACAAAGGAAAAATAAAAACTAACAACTTTTATATGGTATGAATATCAAGGAAACTTTTAAGGGGTATATACTGAAAGTGCGAAAGTTGTCGCACCGCCCTTTAACTTATAATGAAAAAAATATTATACTCCTGTAATAGGCATATACGTGTAAGTTTATTTGATATATAATTTATGCCAAAAGGATGAATGAAAACAAAAGTTATCCTCATTCGCACCAGGTAAATTATTGTCCTAAAACTATAGTTCTGAAAAAAAAAATTATAAGCAAACTTTAATTTTTATATGTACCTTGGACTTTTTATTGTAGTTGTAAAAAACAGGTACGAAGCTTCCTTGTTGTGCGCCAAAATATCTGAACCTGGCGAAACACCCAAATGCGCGATCTATGACAATCGCCGAAATATCAAAATCCTACCCCTTGGGTCTTTTCGCAGTGAAAAACTCGATAACTAAAGACTTCCCAGAAAAGCGTTTTTCAGATTCGTTGGAGTCAAAAATTTGCCCAGCATATAAAGTTTTTTCTTCTTCTTTTAACTCAAGTTTGGGGGTTTGAAGTGCCAAACCAACGAAGGTCGTCAAGCTGGCATGCCCCAGCGGAGGAGTGAGGATAAATTTGGACCACCATGGGGATCTTTGGACGTGCAACCGAAAGCTCGGCTACTAGCTACACGTCACCCCTCCGCGAATAAGCCTCCGTCAGATTGTTGGCACCTCGGCCGGGATTCGAACCGGCCACCTGGGCTTATGTAGGCCAGTGTTTTGCCCCAAAGCCACAGTATTTTTTTTTTTTTTGCTTTACAATTTTTTTGTTTTTTTTAAGCAGTGAAAGCTACATTAATGCGGTATGTGCAGATGAGTTATACGGCCAAGGGGAATAATACAGGTGGATAATCGTCACCATAAATAGCTTAATTAACTCAATTTGTTTAATTATCCTCGTAAATATGGAACATAAATATAAGGTTCCGATCAGGAAGTGCGTCATCGAAAACCAAGAAATAGGTTGGTTTTTTTCGTCTCAATTTATCATCCGGGATTTCGCACCCCCAGCATGGCGCCCGTGGCACCAGTGGCAACTTTGGCGCACCCCCGCGCTCCTTACACACCCCAAAATCTTTCTGAAATTCATTTATTTTCGATGACGCTCGGCAAGTTTCTATCGGAAACCACGTGTCTATTTTTACTCATAAAAAAAAGTTCATTATTTATTTATTTATTTGATAATACTGCCAGCCACATACAAGGTGGCTAGAAGGCAAGGGTGAGCATTGCTTGAGCCAAATACAAGAAAAACAAGACAGAAAAAAAAAGAACAGCAACACGATATTAAATAAAGGCAATACAGTAGCACATGGGGTAATAAATACAAGAGAAACGCAACAACCGACAGTTTAAAAGCACTCTTTAAAGCAGACAACATACTTATCTAAGGCAGCAAATGTTTTGTGAGAGCCGCGACAAATGCCGGAGTTGATGATTGGTTAATTAGCTTTATTGGTAAGCTATTCCATTCGTTGATGGTGCGAGGAAGAAAAGAAAACTTAAAAGAGTCCTCAGTTTGGGGGACCATTATGGCTTTGTCATGTTCGTTTCGAGTCGGCCTCGTCGTGTTGTATTGCATGTAATTTTCAATTGGAAGCAGAATTTTACCATTGACTATGTTGTATAAAACTTTGAGGCGGCTAATGTTTCAGCGAATTTCAAGTTCAGGTAAGCCTGAAAGTTTGTATAAACAGGAAATAGACGCTTGCCTGTCGTACCTGTTATAAACAAAGCATAGTTTTTGTGCGTTTTTTTTTGTAGTTTTTCTGGACGGTTTGTGCTTACTTGTGTGTAAGGATCCCATACCGAGTTGGCATATTGTGGGAATGGCCTAATAACAGTAGTGTAAGCCATTAATTTGGTTCCGGGTGTGCAGTACTGTAGTTTTCTTCTTAGTATCCAGAGTTTCTGTGAAGCTTTAGCGGATATGTAGTTTATGTGCGCATTCCAACTGAGATTTGATGAAATGATGACTCCAAGATATTTATATTCACTGGCTGTTTGATTAGCAAATTTTAGTTAATTATCCGGCTTCCCCTGGCCCTCTAACTCCCGTACACAGACCGGATTAGTGCAGCTTTCTGACTTTTTTAAGCAAATCTTTGAATCCTAAAAAAAAAACACCCTGTAAACTTTTTAAGTTTTTTTAAATAATTCTTTTTTTTTGTGCACTACTTGAAGTGAAATCTCCCCACAACAGTAAATAATTTCATGTTAACCTTGTTGAAAGCGAAAAAAATAAATAAAAACGGAACATAAAAAATATTTGGAAGGTATACCGAAGAAAGGGGACACAAATCGTTTCTTCCTTTCTACTTTCTAAACTCCGAGGTTAATTTGCGTACTTACAAACTCTCAACATAACAAAAAACATTAACAACATATATCTTTTTAATATTCAAATCAATTACCCCCTCCCTTTTTTCCCTCCCCTACAAAGAATAAATAAAATCAGCGTTTCTTTTTTTTTTTAGCGCAAAAGTACACTTGATCTGAACCAGATGTCAACGTTTTTTAGTTTTTTTTTAGAGCGCAGCTCTTAGGCGCCCGTTTCGGACTTGAGCGGCGTCGGCGTCGCCGTCGCCGTCACCGCTTGAGGTCACGTGACCCCCAGGTCACGTGACCCTCCCCGAGGTCACGTGGCCCCCAGGTCACGTGACCTCCCCATGTCACGTGACCTCCTCGGTCACGTGACACCCGAGGTCACGTGATGAGGATGACGATGCGGATACCGATGACGTCATCAGTGACGTCACCGATGACGTCATCGGCAACCACATCGTCATCGTCATCATCATAGATGACGTCATCAGTGACGTCAAGTGACCCCCCTAAGGCCATGTGACCCCCTTCCCCCCTTCCCCCGAGGTCACTTGGCCCCCCGTACCTCCCCTCCTCCTCCTCAAGAGCTGCGCTCTAATTCGGCGTTACAGGGAGTTGTGAACGGCTTTCACTTTTTTTAGGAACCAGAACTAACCGTTATTGTATTGAAAAGTTGCGAGTGATTTTCTGAAATTTTAAACGGGAAAATGGGGCCCCACCAACGAGCATGAGTTGGGCACCATGCATTCGTCGGCTTAGCAGTAGGCCCCTATTTTCCCATTGGAAATTTCCGAAAATCGCTTCTAACTTGATTTTACAACTTTTCCATGAGATAACGACTCCCTCTCGAACTTTGGCGTCTACCGTCCGGACCGCTTGGGCAACATTTGAGCAAAGACCGCCTTCGACAGCTCGTAACTTATTTTTGTTAAAAGAAAAAAATAATAATAATCTGTAAATTGTTTTTGGGTACACCCTGTACGAAAAACGGAGTTGCAACTTTTTAAGGAGTGGTTTGAAAGGCAGAATGTTTTACCATTTGCGATTTCTCCATTAGGGGCCTGGGGTCTTTGAATAGATCGCGAACAGCAGCATCGATCTGCAAAACGGAATTCCAAATAGGTTTATGACTGCTAAAAATAAAAGTTCTACTTTATTGGGGCATTAAATTCGTTTTTAAAGAATTAAATCCGTTTATTAACGAAATCCCATAATTCCAGAAATTTGTCACTACGTCTCTCCTTGAATATCGTCGCTAAATTCGAAATTAGCGGGGCGTGACATCGGGATATCACGTGACAACACTAATTGACACGCGACGTCGCATCACAGTCGTTCCCTAGTGATGTCGCGTGAGGACTGGTCACGTGACGTCAGCTAATAAACAATGTGTTCTTCAATCCCCAAAACTATAGTCTATAGGTAATATTTTTTTAGTTCAGTTTGTTTAGTATTGATACATTGTTGAACCGTTAATTTGAAACACTTCGCGAATACGTGCGAATGCCTAGATTATCTTAAATAAAACCGCGAAAAATGTCGAGAATTTTATTTCAGATTGAAGCAATATAATATAAATATTACGAACGATAATAATTAATTGCCGTTGTGCCAGTCAGCCTGTGTCAGTCATCTCGTCTCCCAAAAAAAGGAGACAGAAATACAACATTCTAAATTAAAATAATTGGCGAAGTGCGCCCCATAGACTTACGTGTCCCGTTAACGCAGTGACTGAGCACGTCTCTCCACAAAGTTTGCATCGATCCCGAATACCTGCATTTGCGGGAACAGTTGAAAAGTAGTTGCCATAAAGTAAAAACTCCCAACTGATGCACTGTTTTTTTTTTCTGTTTTTTTTTCTAAACTTTGAACGAATTTTTTTTTAGAATTTCTTGAAGCAATATTTCCCAAACTAACAGATCTAAAATAAATAAAGCAAATATATAAATTAAGGAAAGCAAATATAAACTTTGTATTTTCTCATTGCTGACATCACATAGCTCCAGAAGATATACAACAGCATTTCTTTTGCGATTCAAGTAATTCTGAGGTCAAAAGGTTCGAGCACAAAATAACAAATATGGATATACTTACAGTCATCCTTGCATGTAGCACAGTAAACGTGACCGCATGTTGTAAGGTAACATGTAAGGTTCTGATTGGGCTGGCGGAAGCAGTTGTTGCAGTGGATCAACTTGTTCATCGTTATTTCCCTAACGAGAACTCGCGAGAAAAGGTCAGAATGGTCTATGGACACTGCTAAACCCTATTTTCCGTCACTGTTGCGCTCAGATTTGTGCTACATTCTAAAAATTGATTTTACTAACAACTCCAGTGAGAGAATTTCGAAATGTGAGCTTGGAGTTCAAAACACGTCGTCTGCTTTGAGTGCTCCCGAAACGTTGGAAAAACTACAGTGCTGAAAGCAGACGACGTTTTGCTACTGCGCCAAGAACCAAATAAACATTAGAGAATTACAATAATTATAAGATTATAATTGGTTTCTACGCAGTTTGAAGGTACCTGATATCGTTCATTCGAAATAACTTTTTTTTTCCACTAATTTTTTTTTGTTTTCTTATTTTTTTATTGTTTCCACGATTTGCAGAACTTAAGGCTGCGAAATTAATTTATAGGCGAATCATTTATTTTTAGACCGATTTAAACTGTCGAAATGTGTTCTAACTTTAAACGAGTTCGCGTGTTAATAGCAGAATGCACTCTACCTTAACCAGAGGGCGCAACTAACCTCTTAAGACGCTATCTGGAAAGAAACTGCGCGTATCCACGTCTTTATGATGTCGAGGTCGCATGTCGCGAATGTCGCGTCGCTGGTCGCTTGTGGAGTTTGTGTTCTGTAGTTCGTGGTTCTTCGGCTATCATCTGCTCGTATTTTTGTATCCCGTTCTTTTGGCGGTTTTATGTTTCATCGCCAGTTATTCTGTCTGAGCAAAGTTTGATCCGCCATGTGTGTATGTGTCACGTGTGTGTGTGTGCGCGCGCGCTCATGTGCTTCCAGCAACACAGCGTGACCGCTTCGTACCAGTGGAGTCGCATGGTGATTGGTGAATGTAGCGACAAGTGATCACTACTGGAGGACGGGGTGATATCGCCTGAACGGTAGGACAGTCAAGAGTTTCCCCGAGTTCCAACTGCACGATCACCAAAAATAAATCGACCACCCCGTGCTTCAAGCCAAGCACCGACACGCATCTCGAATTAGTAACTCGCGACGCACGGTGTTGCGGTGATGATGTTATCAGCATCCCGTAACCGTGGTGAACTGTCATCTACAACATGTTACTTACCATGCCAAGGCTGTTATCTAAACGTTTCCCCAAATTGCTAGGGTTGGCACAGAGCAATCTCTGGGGGTTGGAAGCGTTGTGAGAGAGGTTGGGGGTAGGGGAGGGCCAATAGTGTATGCGCACTGGGCGCTTTTGTCTCTGCGTTTAAGCGCGTTTCAGGGTTGTACCGCTCGGTGATTGGTCAGGTAGGGTGTCTCTTTCGAACGCCTGACCTCCAGCACGCGCTGGATGCCTTCCAACGTGCTTTGTCTGCGCCGACAACTGAAAGACCTCCCTGCCATTCTGATCTTTTCAGTGACTCCGACCGTTCCAAAAATGAGCTTCTGGCAGGTACCGTCTTCAGAGTTTGTGCATAGAACACATGATTTACTCTCTTTTCGAAGCCACAGACATGTGCATGCTGCACTGTTGCACGCTGGGCTGTAGATTCGCAAACATTGGAACGGTGGATAGCATCGGTAATAGTGAAATCTAATGGCGCCTGCAATCTGCCCGTAAGTTGATGTCCTTCCAGCAGCTCTTCCTGGGGCCCTATGCTACACCGCGGGACCAAGGAACCAGGACACCGCCGTCTGCTGCGATTGGTCAGCGCCGCGCCGCTGACCAATCGCAGCAGAGGGCGTTGTCCCAGTCCCACTTGGTCCGGCTGTGTGAGCGTAGGGCCCCTGGTCTTGACGGGGAGATCCAAGAAAGGGGGGGGGGGCAGTAGGGACGAACCCTTCCCCCCCAAACAATACCTTTATTTTTTAGATCATATACAAGCTCGAAAAAAGATGGCCAAGAAGACGTAAATACTGCCGCTAGTCATTGCGTCAACTTCTTGCCCCTGTCTTTTTTCGGCACTTGTCTACAATCGCGAACCAACCGGCCCGAATTGCCACATTAATGCCTTTTTTTTTTAGAAGCATGAAAAAATAAGTTTTTGGCAAAGCACGCCACATAAAGCTTTGTGAGCCTGCTTGGAGGCCTGGGGACGCTTGTGTCAATGCATTTTCCTTCTTGCGGACGCCGCCCAAGAACGCCCGGAGCTTGCAGCATCATCATCGCCCCCTCCCCCTCCTCCAGACAAAGTGTCTGGATCTGTTCTGGGCGTTGATATGCAATGTTTGAGGAACTCATAACTTTCCGTTGAGGGGAATGTGCCTGCAGTCGAGTGGTCTTTGAGGATGGCATCGGAAGATTCGGGCGAGTACCAAAGTTTTTGGCAATGTCCTTTCTATGAAATGCCGTTTGTTCAAAATCTTGCGAATGATATGTGCAGGTTTACCGACAGTCCAGGTCTCCTGCGGTAGATTTGATAGAAACGTTGCATACACACCACATGGCCCTCCTTCCGATGGTCTCCTTTCAGCTCACCAGTGTCAGAACTAAACGCGTTGTCGTGTGATTTAAGCGGTATTCACATAGGCTAGAACCCCTAAGGAATTCCTCCGGAGAGTGCGTACCACACGATTGAACCTTTTGAGATGCAATGCAGTGCTGTCAGCTCAGTGGCTGAGGGCATGCTTGGGTGGTGCAAACAATCCTTGTTTGGCGGCGGATCAGTTTGCTTTGAACTATATTTTGTTGTTAAAAGTTCCGGTGCCAAGTGTACGAACCCCTAGATTTGTCTGTGGCGGTGTCAAGAGCAGAATCCACTAAAGTCGACTGCTAACGATAGCATCCCTCCCTCTTACAGCTTGTATGTGTGAATGATGAAGTTGGGGAGGGAGTTTCACTATGCACCTTGGATAAGCTACTTACCGGTCTGGAAACTTTCGCGGCTTCCGCCCTAGTAAGTTTTGTTACCCCACACGGTGCCGGTGCATGTGGGTATAGAAAAAAGTAAAAATAATGTAAAAGTTTAAGAAAAAAAATCTTAAAAAAATTGTGATAATGTTTTTAAAGCAGATGTCGCTTCCTTCACGTGGTGCTTCAATTAATCCCAAATAATATGGCCCCTAGGCCTCGAGTATAGATGGTGTTTCTGTTCATCCATCTTTTCGACGTGTCCGCGGGGCTTTACCAAAGAGCAGACGCATCCAGCAACCTTCTCCACGGTGGCTTCTTTAAACCCACACCAATCTCTTGGGTTCTCAAAGCGATCTAATCGGTTTACTCCTCATGTCGGTTGTGCGCCTCTGGTACTTGAATTTGCCCCCGGGGAAGGTTTTCCCATAGGATGAGGAAAAGATTCCAGACCGGGTAATTTAAGGACTGTGGTTTCATTTGCTGCTGATGTCTCGCGCATCCCTCTGCGGATTTCTCCCCTTGTGAATAGTACTGCTTTGTACTCGAGAATCTTAAGTTGAGGAACTTAAAAATCACTGTTTGCCTTTTTTTTTTGTTTTTGTGGCTGGCTATTTTATTTCTATGGCTTTAGCGACATTTTGGCCTGCTTTTACGAGTACTTTGATGGTTGGCCTGTCTGGCAATGCTCGACAGGTCGCGTGCACGTCTGTCGTTGATGCTGCCATTGCTCCGGTGCCCGTCGTATTTTTAAGCTGCGTTTTGACCTTTCCGAGCCTTTAACCCAGTCTTTGTTTCCTTTTCTTCTAGATAATCGGAAGCAACCTGTAGCTCTAAAGGACGAGACATCTCGCACTTCCTGCGCCTTTCGACCCATTCTGCAGATGTGTTGCTTTCCAAACTGGCACAATTGTCCCACCACGTGTGGACTGTATGGACCGACTTTGCTGTGGTTTGCAACCCTGTCGAATATTTGGGGCTCATTTAGAATTGTTCCATGCATAACCTCAGTGTGTTTTTCTGGCAATGCTTTTTTGACAATCGCCACTGTGCTTTTTTCCTGGACTCATGCTGTTCATTGAAAGCTTTTATTCTTCCGTGCTGTGTTACGACTTCAGGAAACCGAAGTGACTGCCAGCACCTTGCACACGGACGCAATACTTTGTTCCACCTGAAGATGGACAGGGGAGGACGCTCAAGCCATCTGGGCCAGTCTATAGTCGGTGACAGGTCAAGAAGGAAGTGAAAGCTCCTCTCACCTCTTTCCACATTAACAGAGCGAACACTGGAGAGGAGGCAACCACCTCCCCAGTGTTCACTTTGCTAAAGTGGAAAGAGGTGGAGGGGCTTCCACTTCCTCCTTGACCTGTCACCGACCTATAGCGCTCTGAGCATATCGTATGACTAGGGGTCCTGCGCATCATCGCTGCCACATGATGCTCGCATGGATTTGAACTGGCATTTATGGCTTGTAGCGTCCACTGCGGTCCATGGTAAGTAGGGACAAAGTATATCTTCCTGGGTGAGAAAAATGCATTGACAAAACATTGGCCGTCATTTTGGGGGTCCTGCAGGTTCATGTTGTGATTTTTATAATGTGTCAAATTTTGCATCTTTTTTTTTTAATTTTGAGAGAGATTTGTTGTTTTAATACCACTTTAGGATACAAGGTTGGTTCTGCGCTCAGAAAAAAATGCGGACTTCCATCTCGGCAGTTTCGTACATTGGTAATGGCGTTTTCTTGCATTTGTCAAGTCGGACAGACTCTTTTACATTAATTTTACCGCGAGTTGCGTTCAAAGTGTTCTCCGAGCTTTTTGCTCGCTTTTGGTCTTCGGGCACCATACTTGCGGCACTTTGGATGAAATGGAAGTTTAATTTATGTTCCAAGTTTGCTCTTTTCAAAGTTTAGCATATGCCAAGGTCCGTGGAATGTGACGGAAGGTCCCCTTCCGTCCGCCCGCTCGAAGGTCACCTGACTCGCGGCAGACGCCCAATTGGTCCGTGCCACTTCAACTGTGGTGCCTGGAACACGTCTGCGACCGGTCCGTTTACTGCTGTCCTCAAAAGTTGTCTCTTGTTTTACGTCCAAAAATGTCGTAAAAGTGTTGCGTCGCGGCAAAGCTGCGGAGGTGGGCGCGGCAGATGCCTGCTCGGCTGCGTGTCGACGGAAATCAACAGACGCGAGATGAGACGCTTCATGGAGGCAGGACGCTTCTGGAGGAGTCGTGACGCCACCAGAGGTGAAGTCAGAGGTGTGACCAAGACTGCTGTCGGCACCAAGTCTGCTCTCCTTTTCATCCAATAGCGTTTCTTGGTTTTGGTCACCGTTAGGGGCGTGTCCGTCCACACTTCTGGCTTCACCTCTGGTGGCGTCATGTCTGCCCCAGAAGCTTCCTACCTCCATGGGACGCTGCAACGCAGCGCCCCATGGAAACGCGCAAACGCGAGGGACGCTGCGACGCAGCGTCCCTCGCGTCTGGTTGCCTCTTTTGCCGGCATCGTTTAGTGCCACTTCGGGACTTCTTTCGGTATTTTGGTACACGGGCGGGACGGGATGCTAAACGTGCCAGTTGAGGAGTCGTTTTCCGGGCAATGTATGGTATTGGATAGAATGTCTAAGCCAAGCGATACTTCTCTTGCCCGCAGCACCGTTCGACGCGGAGAGGCTGACGAGGTTCAAGTGCCAGTTCTGCAGCTACACTGCGGAGTACCAGTCGAGCATGGCACGCCACGAGCGGCGCCACACCGGGGAGCGGCCGTTTGCGTGCACCCGGTGTTCTCGGACGTTCAAGCAGAAGTCGCACCTCGACAAGCACGTGCAGAAACACGTGCAGGCGGAGCTGCAGAGGCTTATGCTGAAGTAGTCGCGTCCTGTTACTGGTACTCTCGCTGCTTTCCTTTTGTCGGTGTTCGCGAAAAACCGACGAGCGACTGCCGCATGAAGTTGGTGGCGGCTCGAATAGACCCCACGGAAATGTGCGAGTCGTTCCCTGTTGCTCCTTTTGCAGCTGTCGCGTTTCTTCTCCCCGTTTTGTGTCCCTGAAGGATTGCCGCGGCGCTCGTACCGCTAGGGGCACTAATGAAACGCGAGCGGCGAAACACGTAGCCTTGGATTAAATTCTGCGCTGCCTGCAGGAAGCCTCTGGGATCTGATGAAACTGCGGAGTGGAGAGGAAGGCTGCGAGGGCGCGAGCATCAATGCAAGGCCGTCACCTCCCAGACATTGAGGCTCCAGGTGCTGGGTGTTCGATGTCGGCCAGCAGAGGCCAGTACGGACACCAATTGAACGCCGCGTCGGCTTTCATGTGCTCGCTGATCGAATGCCACTCCCGGCCAAACGTCGACGCAGCACTCGTGCCCGACTTACGCCCTCATCTGGTAGGTGGCGTCGAAAAGCCACTTATAAAAAACACTGGCTAGGTGGTGCAAGCCACCGCCACATTCAAATGGTTTACCCTCGTCCGTCCATCCATCTATCCATCCATCCATCCATTACGATTCAAAAAGGCATTAAGCGGGCACGTGTCCTCGCAGCACCCACTCCACTCCACTCTGAAGTTTTACCAGTTCTCGGGTGGGCTGCCAGGTGGCGTAACATCGAAGGCCGTGCGCTTCGCGTTTCGTTTGGGTCCCACTGCAGTTGGGAATAATAATTGGGGTTGTGTGGATATTCATACAGCGTGTAGTTGGTCAGCCATTTCAAAGTTGCGACGAGTCACTCGCTGTAGATGAGCAATTTAGCAATATGACCGCTAGCCTGGGGTCTTTAACGTGCACCACGCAGTAGTGATACACGACTGCACGCCGGTACGATGCTTATCCAGATCGAAACGGGCAGGGGTGGGGATCGAGCCCAGGATCCCTGGGTTCTGCAGCGTGAGCTTTCGCTCCACACGCTCGGGGCTGGTGTGTGCTAGCCAACTCGGCCACCGATCCCCCTTGCAGTTGGGAAAGAGTTTTGGTTACGGTGGTTTCAGGCTAAATTATGTCGGACGCGTTTTGCAGAGAAACTTCTCGAAAATTCCTCCATCCAATTGAGCCGCACGTCGAGGTTGCCTACAGAACAAATAACGCCGTTTCACAAACATTTTTTTATAATATTAACTAGATAACTGAATTGGAATGGAGGAAGTAATGTAGTGAGACATCTGGCTTGGATTATCTGCTCGCACACGATCCTAGCAGACTTCCCTTCCAGTTTCGAACGGATGTTTGGTATATAAAGGCAGATAAATTCCTCATACTAGAGCCGAATCGGTTTGGGCACAGTTTTTTCACACCTGACTCATGATTGGAACGCGAGGTATTTGGATATTTGGCCGAGTAGCACAAAGCTTTGAAAGCAGTTGCCAGATGTGTTACCAAGAAGTTTTCGAATGGCATATTTCATATTAACGTATGGTATATTACGTGTGGCAGGCCGCGGTGAATTTTGGAATGGTGTTTCTGTGCCGCAACCCCAAGTGCAAGCATGTTGTGCTTGTAGTGCCGTCATGGTGTGCCTGTCTGAGCTTTTATTGTATGAGCAAAATTCCGTAACTTGGGGAAAGAAGGATGTGTCCTGAGTACCCCATGTATGTTTGTTTTGCAATACATGCTGCAAGCTTTTGTTTACAAAATGGTTTCTTGCGTACTGCTTCATAGCCAACCAAGCCGAGACAATATAAAAACAAAGCTTTGGAATGAGTTTGAGTACTCGCGCCATTTATGAAAATTAGCGTGCAAACCCGCAATGCGGTTTGCGTTTGGCGCACGTGCAAGAGCGATGATGCTGTTTCCGTGGGGTACGATCTTCGAAAACTCCCTTTTGTGCATTGGAGTTTTGGACATAAAAGAGGCAATCAAAGTACAATGTTCAGAGCTGTCATGTCAGGAAGAAAGCGCACAAGCTGGGTCAATATGGATTATGCCCTTGATGCTGCATTCGCACATATTATTATTGTCAACCATAACTTCTATTTCTCAACACCTTGAATGTTTAGCATGACATTGTTTGATTGAATAAACATACCATACTCCTGGAATCATATAGAGACTGAGGAAGCGTTGAGTTTTGTTATGCATTGAGTAAGCCTGCTAAAATGTCCTGTTTGTTTATTTTGTAAATGGCGATATATTTTTCTGATCTTACATTGCACTTACTATATATATATATAGACTCTCATTAAGTCACACTCCAGGAAGCCACTAATTTTGTTTCAATTATAAGAAATGAATCCAAATATGATGCAAGGTAGAATTATGATTTGCTATATGAATGGCTACACATACAAAGCAGGTATTTGATGATTTTCTCTACATAGGCCTGATCATAAGCACATGTGCCACACATGAAACATTTGATAAATGTATGAGACGAGTTTATCTCTAAAAATGTTTATCGTGGACTGTTTAGACAGCACATGACAACTCAAAACAAAATTAAATTTGTTCATCAGCCCAAGAAGTTGTTTAATGTGGGCAGTTAAGCAGAGGACGCGTGAGTGATGAAAACGTGCACCGCGCGGCAGTGTTTCTAGTTACTTGAGTGGACTCTGCGACGTGTACCTATGCCAAGCCGCCACGTTACAGCGTCCGTGCAAGTTGCCATGGAAATTCCCGCGTGGTGCCCGTTTTCATAGCTCATATGTGCTTTGGTTGAGCCCCGTTGAGTGTGCTTCTCACCGATCACCGGTGCTCAGCGAGAAAGCAACACCCGCGGGTGTTGCCTCTCTGCAGTGCACCGGTGCTCGGAAAGAAGCGCACTCAACAGGGCCGCGAGAACAAAAAGAATGAATTACACGAAAACGTCGTTCAAATTAAGCGGCTTACGAACACATTAAAATCAGCGGGACAACCAAAATTTTGGAATTTGAATTAATCAGAAGTATGAAATATCCGAGTTTGAATTATCGCGAGCGTACTATGTCCTGGTCTTTCTGCTGCAAGGAACTTGTGAAATCGATACCACAGCTGGGAGCTGAACATGCTCATTTCATTTCAATGGTTATTTGATGAAATGTGGAGGACTTGGGGAATGTTTCGGGCTTTTATTTCGAGATTTTACTCGAGTGACATGTAGATAGAGATATTTCTTTTACCTGTACATGAAACATTCACGCACATTTTTGTTTTCACTTGGAAGGCTAGTGGGTTTTCATGTAAAGTAGACATTTTAATTCAGTATAGTTGTGTCCCAAAGACTTATACGGGTTTGGAAATTGTCTCTTTAGTCTCAAATATACAGCTCCTGACTTCAGGGTTCTTGGGGACAGAAGCGAGTGACCTGAGCTTTCGTTTTATACCAGCTCAACTCAGAAATGTTCCAGCGGAACTGCCAAGTCGTTTGTTTTCGGTGAGGCATAAAGCCAGAATGTATAAAATTGAATCAGTTAAGTTCCTTCTTGCACGTGTGAGCTTCTTGATGGTTTACTTCTCAATTGCTGAGTAACATGGTTTCCCAACTGCATAAATAATGACACGACATAAACATAGAGAATCTCTCAGCTTGGATGTCTTCAAAAGACGTCTCTGTGATCGTTGGAGAGCTCTTAGTAAATGTGCAGATTTACTGGTATTTGTCACAAGGCAAGTTTAAAATGGCTCTTGAATTTCTGTGGCTGTGACTAACTTGTGTGGCTATGATGAAGTGCTAACCACCATTAAAAGTCATGTTTACTTTTAATGGTGACCGAAAGATTAAACAGACTTGTTTCATTGTAAGCTTGTGGCATTAGTGCTGTGTTCTGTAGTTAAGAGTGTGAGTAGAGTTTCACAGCACCTCTATTTTTGGAACATTCATCATCATTTTGTGTTGGTCTTCGCTACTGAATAACATGTTAAAGGGTGGTGGAAGCATGAGCAAACCATGTAGACTGAACAAAATAAAAACATAATTAGCAGCTTCATCCAGTTTTGGTGCCTGTTCAAGAAATATATTGCAGCAGATATCAGGGCTGGGCAGTATCACGATACAAATGTATCGCGATAGTATTTCAGAAATACATTTCGTATCTGTATTTCTGTATCGCGATACATTGTTTTCATCGGTATCTGTATTCCTGTATTAAAATAGATTTGGAATATTTCTTTGCATCGCGATACAATCGGGATGAAATGTATTTCGTTACATTTCTTGAGAAATACTCGCCCCCCTTTCCCAAAAAACAAGTTCCAACAACTTTTTTTTTTTTGAGGGCAGCAGGGTTAAGTGGATGCTGGGGCATTGTTACTATGCTGACCAAGGTTCCTTCCGATTCTCGAAACCTTCCCTAAGTAAACTCGGAAGTAAAAAACAAAAAAGGTATAAAATCTTTGGAATGCTGGAGGCACCTGTTAAGTTCCAGTGCTGTCACATTGGAAAGTGCAGTACCCCAACAGGACTGGACATCAATACTTCAGATGTCATACTTGCAAGGTATTGAGTTCCCTATCAGATCCCTCATTCATAGACTTGGGTCACTCAGATTTAGTCAGTCACAAAGCTTTTGAGCCATAAATACTGCCACATCATCATCAGATTTGCCCAACAACCCACACAAGGTTGCGACCCAAGTCGGTGTACATTCATGTCTGCTCCTACTCATCGTCATCACCACCGTCATTGTCATCAGTGGGTTGGCCCACCTTCATGCCTGCTTCTCCTAATTATCATCGGTGGGTTGGCCTAGCTTCACACCTGCTGCTCCTGATTGTCATCATCATCACTTGGCCCACCTTCACACCTGTCGGTTGACCCACCTTCATGCCTGTTCCTCCTAATCACCATCGTCGTCAGTGGATCAGCCCTCCCCCATTATTATTAAAATCGGGTCGGCCCACCTTCACATCTGCTCCTCTCCCTCCTCCTCAGCCTAATCATCATCATCATCACTAGTGGGTTGGCCTACCCTCGTGCCTGCTCGTCATCACCACCACCATCATCAGTCTGTTGGTGTATGCTCATGCCTGCTCTCCCCTCCTACTCATCATCATCATCAGTAGGTCAGCATATGTTGATGCTTGCTCCTCCTCCTTACCATCATCATCACCAGTAACATCATCATGAGTGGGTTCATGTAGTATGTTCATGCCTGCTCTGTGCCGTGCCCGTGCACTTTGTCTAGAGTCCTTGGCACAGCGGAAGTGGTGAAGAAGCACAGCTCATGGATCCACATTGCTCAAGCCTCATTGTCTTCTGCAGTTCAGCCTGTCCCAAAGGAACAGTTCATCAAAGCCATCCTATGAGGGAGCGAAGGATGAGGTGATTCGAGGTCCCCATGCACAGGGAGCGAAAAAGGACAATTGCGGATGGACCGTTCGCAATTCTCAATTCGGGCAACACGAACTTCTGTCTTCGTTATCGCTGCCTTCTGTCTTCTACAGCCATGATGCAAAGTAATTCCAGCCAAAAAGTTTAACAAAACCATCTTTGGGGTGGCCTGCTCAAGAAAAACAGCTTCTAGCAAGATGTAGTTGTGGTTCTTGACCCACGAGGTACAAACAGTGACATAGCTTGCACTCATTGTGCTTAAAAGCTGAAAGGCACCTGCTTACAGGCCGTACACATGCTTCCCGATCCATGAGGCCGAAGTTTGAACGTTTGCATTGCAATGCATATATCTGTGGTTACATCTCCACGAAAGCGACCATTTATTAGAGAAGAAGGTACGTTGGAGTGCTCGGAGAACAGTATTGTTACAGATGGTAACAGCAAACTGGAATGCTACAAGTTGGTGAAGTGGGCTAGCTGATACACTCTTTTGGAAGGATAAGCATCAAGGATACAGTAACTGATAGGGGAGGGTGCACCACAATGCACTCATGGGTTCCTTGTGTTCTGATCAATTCTAGAATGCTTTGTTTCTGTCGTGGTACCTAGTTACAAAATAGCCTTATATATACACTTCGTTTCAACGTGACTTGGCAAAAGAAGACGCTACAGCCCTTGCAAGCCAGTCAGAGGAACGAAGGAGATTACGCAACAGGCCTCCACAAGAGGAATGTATGCTGGCAGTATATTGTAACGTGACTCACTTCAACTCTGTTGTATTTAAATTTTTTCATTTAAGTTTTACCATGCTACCTAGATGGCACCACAAACTGCCAAGGGATCTATCGTAGCCAGCCAGGTGGCGCCACTGTCCACATCCGCGCCCGTGTTGTCAGGGTTGCGTCCCCGTGGCGATTCCCCCCCCCGTTGTTTACCGTTATACATATAAATAATGACTACGCTACCAGCGACCATCGATGTCGGACGTCTCTTTCCTTCCGGGGCCTTCCCGCGCCCCCAGCCCTGCCGGTCACCACCTCGTCATGCGAGACCCCTCGTCCTTTCCGCAGGCCCGCGTGGGCTCTGCTCTTTTTATTTTCACGGGTGACCGCCTTTTTTTTTATTTACTACATTTTGGCGACGAGTAATTACTACAGACTCCGAATGGCTCGTTGGGGCTGTAGCTTTTGCCATTTGTCACCTTATGCTGAAACAAAGTGTGCCTCTCTGGGGTGCTTGGAGTGGTTGTTCCTAAACTGGCAAGGCTTCCAGGCAAGTCACAGCTGAAATTTCTGGGGTGCTGTCATGTAGTAGTTGTTGCTTCTTTACCCACAGTAATGATACTAGTGAAGGTTCCAAGGCACACATAAAACCTTTTGTCACTTGCGTTTTGTGTGTGGTGTATAAGATCCCTTTGCCACGTAACAAGTGCTATGTGGGACAAACAGGAATATGTTTGAATGATAGATTAAGAGAACATTCGTGACGAAAATAATCCCTGGAGAAGGGGAACAAGAGGGACAAAGGACAAACAAATCTCCAAACACGGCTAGGCAATGTTACTAGAACTCTCAGTTGGGAAACTCACCGTCGAAACCTGAGCCGCTGGCGTCCACAGAGACCGAGCTAAATGCGACAACAGCGCCACTCTGTATCATTTGTCTTAACTGTGGTCGCCTTGAGCTTTTAGAAAGCATGTTTTTGCGTAAAAACTAACGGAAAAAACTCTTTTTGTAGTAACTTTTATTGGAGTTTAGTACAAAATGGAGGGCCCGTGTTGTTTTCTAAAATCTTTAGTTCACAAGGTTTTGCTGTACAATTAATATCGTTTTTATACAACCGTGCCTCAGCGGTGATTTCAGGTAGCGCGTCCCGAGCTAGGCGCATATTAACCTCAGTAGTAATCCGCGACGCGTCCGCTTGGGAGGCAGGGGCTGTACCTCGAAGCCCCTTCCACAGTATCTGTTTGGCCCCAAAATGGCCAATTACAACGAAAATGGAAGTCACGTGCAGTACCTGGACTGGCCGCTGCGGGAGAAATGGCGGCGTTGCGATCGCCATTAGCTCAGTTCTCGTGGATGGACCGGTGCCACTTTTTCAGAGCAGTCTCTATGGCAGTTTCCCAACTGAGTGGTTCTAGTAACGTTGCAGCAAGGTGACTGGTGCGCGACCGAAAAAATCCGCCTGGTCCAGGTATCGAACTCGGGACCTCTCCATTACATGTGGAGCGCTTTACCAACTGAGCTAACCAGGGGTTTGACATCCTTTGTCCCTCTTGTTCCCCTTCTCCAGGGATTATTTTCGTCATTCTTGTCGTCCAGCTCACTTGCACCTTTACATTTAATTGCATTATAATCATAACCTTAAATTGCAAGCTTCACCCTTGTTGGTGTTAGACTGGTGGCAGCTGATAAAACCCGTTTGCTCTAATGACGTCTAACCCCTGGTTAGCTCAGTTGGTAGAGCGCTCCACCAGTAATGGAGAGGTCCTGGGTTCGATACCCGGACCAGGTGGATTTTTTCGGTGACACACCGGTCACCTAGCTCTGTTTGGAGATTTGTGTTTGCCCATTGTCCCTCTTGTCCCCTTCTCCAGGGATTATTTTCGTCATTCTTGTTCAGCTCGCTTGCACCTTTGCATTGAATTGCATTATAATGAGAACATTCATATTTTCTCTGAGCCACGGTTGAAGGCTTTTGCCAATTCATTGCAGAAATTGCAAATGTCGGCCTGATTTTGGCAGGGTCACCATTCTGGGCACACACAGGGGTAGGGCGACGAGAGAGATTATAGAGGCCTTCCACATTTTTCATCATGGGCATTCATTGGCCTTCATTGGCACTATCAGCAAAAGAGAGATTATTCGTGCGGGAAAAAATGAGTCGCGTAAAGAACGGGTACAAATGTAGATTACTGACCCGCTTCATGGTTGGCGAGTGTGGACCTCTGTTTGTGTGCAATCTTTTAAGATACTGCGTATGTGTTTCTGTCTCCGTTTCCTTCATTAAAATTTTTCAGTTGCAAGTCAGCATTTTTCTGTCGAGTTTGTTCTTCTTCGTAGTTTGCGTTTTCTGAGCTGCTTTCCCCATCATGTATGCCTTGATTATACCATGCGGGTCACAGGTAGGCCTGACCTGGATTACCGGCGGCCACGACTGCCCCGGACTATCGTCGAACCTGTGAGTGGTCCCCCTCCGGCCCGAATACAAAACATGGGTGAACGAGGTGGTGCAAGATGAAGCCGCCGCTCTCGCAGCAAAAGCGCGGCTGCAATACTGTGGAAGCTGTACTAGCCTTAACAATGTAGATAAAAAATGTTAACACCAAGCGTAGCACCATTCAAGTGCTGTTTTGCTCCTCTGTGCACAAGCGGAGAGGGCGCACCTGCCTATCTTTAACCACATTAAGTATCGAACAATTTGCTTGGTTCGGCACGTAAAACCCCGAACTTTGAACAATTTGCGGCAGTACTTCGGTCATGCCCGACAATTGTTGTACGTAGTAGAATACCTTTTAGGGTCAGTAAATCTTGGTGCAATCGTTTATATACCAGGACCGATATCACGACTTCCAGGACGTCGCCGATTGTTGCGCTATGGTCACACGATCGCTTATGCCAGCCAATGGGAGCGAGGCGCACCTTGCAATAGAGCTCTGCTGTGGTGACGACACCATTAAAGGGGTACTCGAGTGGATTCCGAGAGAGTCGCTTTATGGTGATAAGCTGATAATTCAACCTGCAGGCTCTAAACATCCTAAAAAACCCAAAATTACACTTGTGGACAGCCGATTTCCCTATTAAAAATCTAATCAAAGAGTGTGACAAGCCCTTTTTTCTACGCCTTTTTTCTTCGCCGCAGTGCATCCGAGTGCTAAAGGGAAAGCACTCCCCCGAGCGGGACGTTGAACACGCAAGCGTCAGGTATATTAAAAAAGGAACTTTGCGAGTATTAATTTGTAACTGCTCAGAGTTGGAGTAAAAACTTCTGAATTATACTGCGGCTATTATTTATCATAGACTGCGGTATTCTAGTGATATCTTTTTCAAATTCGTGATTTAGCCCGCAAGTTATATGAACTGCCCTATGGGGTTATTTTTATTTGAACTCCGTTGTTTAGTTGTCACCTTTATTGATGTTATGCTTCAAGGTACAGTCACTAGAATAAACTAAAACTAAATTAGGTGAAGGAGTAGAAGGAAGCTGTGGGATAAACTGAACAAATTAGGCTGGATTTCTTTTAGGAAGGCATACTTATCGTGCACATGCCGATCTCCATTATTGCGAGGTTTTAGATACAAAATATCATTAATTTCCATAATTTAATGAGAAAGGTATTTTTTTACCTGAATTAAGAATTTATTTCATTAAAACCTTTAAAATTTAAAAAAGAAACATCAATTTGTATGCCCAAGATTATTCTAACATTATTTTAGTGGAATATCCTATTTGGTTTACATTTTATCTTGTACCAAAAATGACCATTCACAACTGTCCTTCATCGATCAGCATCTTGTTGCCGTCCCAAGTGTTTTTATGTGCTACTAAACAGCTAGCTCTGTGTTTAAGGAAATCAATTCTGCCATTGCACAGAAGTGTGAAAACAAAGCATGTGCGTTTTTTAGTTGGATGGGGCAACACAGGAATCATTCACAGTGGCATGAATAAAAATGAAGTTTGTGCTTCTGCTCCAAAAGAATGTTTTACTGCTCAATAATTGACTTTTGGCTGCTCCACAATTACTCGGGTCAATTGCGTCACTGTATAATGTACTACAACGCGCCTAAAGAGAGCAATAATATAGTAATGTTCGGAATCCCCACGCAATTAACAACCATTTAGTGGCCGTAGGTTCGGCCAATCGTCTCGATGCTGGCACGTGCGAGCGCCAAAGAAAGCAGACGAACAACGTCCCAAGTTTCCGTCGTACAGCCCGCATTTATTCCCAGCGTGCTCGAGAGTCGAAATTCAACATTCATAAATATACACCTACAATTTGCGGAGAGAAGAAAAATTAAAAAAGGCTGCTTCTTTGCAACGAAACGAAAGAAGAAAG
The DNA here is from genome assembly GCA_037355805.1 of Ixodes ricinus. Lineage (NCBI taxonomy): Eukaryota > Metazoa > Arthropoda > Arachnida > Ixodida > Ixodidae > Ixodes > Ixodes ricinus. Next base: position 89,452 of record JAZHYW010023393.1, read on the forward strand.
GGATGCGGGGTCGAAAGAAACTCGGGAACTTCAACAACAAAGCAACGTCAAAGAAAAACGTTAACAAAAAGTGTAAAAGAACAGTCCGTACAAAATTGCAAAAAAGAAACGGGCGGGAGAGCCAGACGCAATGTTATTTTCGATCGTGTGCACATGATAAGGAACATGGTAGTACTAGTAGCACTTTTCCACATCGTCGAAGAGAGAAGGGGGAGGCAAACATGAGAGACACAGAGAAACGTCGAATGCGTTGAGGACAATGCAAAAAACGGTACGGAACAACTCCATCAACATACCACAACAGTCTCTTTTTTTTTGTCGTCGTTTCCTTTGCCCTCAACGGGAGAAGAATACTCTGCATCTGTAACGGTATTGTCGAGAGGTGCTTCGGGCTGGGGGCGACTTTGCTCGTGTCTTCCGTCTGCCGTGAGCAAGGTGCGAGCCATCGTCTGCAGACGACGGCGAGTTAGACGGTGTGCAAAGAATACTGGAGAAGCTTGCTGTTGGAAATACAGGCGGCAGCACGGGAAAGTGCAGCAGGCCGAACTAGACCAGTAAAAATGGTTTAGCAGACGCGTCAGGGAACATCAGTTCATGAACAATGCTCCTCGGTTAAGAAACTACGCGCAATTTGGGAATAACTTATGGCGAGCATATACAGTTGCGAACGAAAGAGAAACCAGAACTCGCGAATGCAGTTTGCGTGTTCGACGTGCCTGTGTGGTGGGCTCGCATCCCTCGTGTTGCCACCAGATGGCGCTGGCACGCGAGGCAAGAGCACTGGAAGGTTCTGGTTTTCCCCAATCACGAATGCAGCTCCGAACAGCTCAACAGAATTTCGGGATCGCGGGCGAAAAGAAAATAAAGTCGCACAATCGTTCTACCAACGTGGCCGTGGCGTGAACAGAGAGCCCGGCTCTACAGTTGGCAACATTGGCATCCCGCCTGCCACAACTTCTCGACTGGGCATATCTGCGATGCATAGTTGAACCCAGGATTTTTGGCGCCAATTTCGCTGCAGTGTTTGAGACCCTGCCGTCGTTACGTGACGCAAAGACCGAGCTCCGTCGACCGTTCGGTACAAAACGTCCAGTGCCGAAATGGCGGCACCCCACACCTCATCTGCTAGCGAGTTAGCGCTAGCTCCGTGGATCCTTGCACAGCGAGCATGACAAACGCGCGAGTCTTCAAAGAAGTGACACTAACGACACTACGAAAAGAACGAGCCGGAAGGACAACGAAAACATACATTGTGACTATGCTAGCTTCAACAAGTAACATTGGTAGTCCAGTACGCAGTACATGGAATATAGAGTGGCTCCGGCAAAAAAAAAAAAAAGAAGGAAAGGGTACAATACACAACTCGTCATAGATTGCTCTTTAAAGGGGAAGAAACTAGAAGAAAAACAAAGGGTCATAAACTCTGTCCTCGTTCTAGCTTGCGTAATCTCTGAAACATAAAAAAAAACTACTCTAACAAAAGTTCTGCGCCGTGCAAGCAAAGGCTCGTCTCTTTAAAAGCTCGACGTGCAGCGGCGTCTTATGAACGAGCGCCCTCTCACACGTGCAATTTTTGCGAACACACCAACACGCACGCACATACACACGTTAATTACTCACATACACACAGAAAGAAACAGTTTGGAGAACGAATCGCTGTATCTCCCCCGTTATGAACACGGTCGGTCGAAAACATGCCACAAACTTGCAATTCCTTTGTGTGCGGGGTCAACCTCCCCAAATTTACGTCGTCGCTTCATTTACGAAAACAAAACAAACATGGCACTAGCAAAAGTTACAGTCGTCTGTAGTGCAAACTAGAAGTCACCGGCAGTTGGCTCCACCTTTTGGCTGTGAAACTGGCGAGGGTGCGCTACCTTCTGATCGCAAGTGCATTTATCATATTGGCCGTGCAACGCGAACCGGAGAAACAACCAAAAGCACTTTCTGTGGGAGTCATCGTCACAGTCCAGGCGGAAGACGGTTCTCTCGAGTTGCGACGTGGAAAACCCGGGCATAATTCAGCCGAACGAGCTCCTAGCAGTCAACGGCCAATGGTCGACAGCGTACCCCAGGTTCGTCAACCGATTCGCCAGTCGTCGGAGCGACGTCCGCACAAACGACAAACGTCTCGTGCGCGACAGCGGCGTGAACAAGGTTTGGACGCCCCGCGCGACCCCATATGCCAGAACTTCCAACCGGTGACGAAATATATACCTAAAAAAGTTCTATGACAAAAACAAAAGGCAAGTAAAGCGGTTGGTGCTAAAAGAAACCAACAGGCAGATGTGTTAACGAAAACTGCCGTGGAGCGACAGAAAAATTTAAACCGACAAAATTCCTTTGCTTTTCTAAATTAACGGCACGACACCGCATTGAGCGGAAGAGCTCTACAATGCCTACTGCAAAGTGGCACGTACAAAATAAAACTGTGAAGCAAACGTACGCCCCGCACGACGTTTGAGTGCGCAGAAAAACAAGGTTCATGGGGTCCTTCGACGATAGCTCCTACAGAAATCGATTAAAAAGAAAAAAAATTGGCAAGTGCAAGCTAAGAGAATCTCTTCGTAACCGATAAAGTGCACGCCAGTTCGGTACAAACCCACGTAGTACAGACAGCATTGCGTCGACACAATCCCCCGCTCTCGAGCTACGCAAGCTCTGTTCCCCACTGTACTGCTCCAAACTCTGTCGACGGCTCTACGCACGAGACAAAAAGGAAAGCCACGCTGCGTCGCGACTGACGCCACGTCTCGAGGCATTCACGGTGGGGGGCAGGATTGAGCACAAAGTTGTGAACGGTCGTCGGCGTACAAAAATTCTAATCGAAATCGGTGTTCCGTTTGGTTTATGCTGATGGGGAGGCTTTCGCTTTCCACGGTCAAACCGGTAAACTGGCGGCATTTCCGGTATGCGCCTCAAGTGTGCCGGAAATGCAATCCGATGCGTGGTTGTAACCGACGGGTATTTGCAGTTGTCTCATCAAGTTAGTTTCGCGGGCAATAAATTCCGATGCCCAACCTGGCAAGAGTCGGAAAAGTGATCAGAAATCGGATTTTGCTGCTTGCAGCGTCTGACGCACGCCACGATGGAGTTAACGGCGAATTTAGAAACTGACCCGACGGGGAGAGGTACCCAACGGTCACGCGGATGAAGTCTGGGGATGCCCTAGTTGCTACTCAAGTTCCCCAGCTGAAATAATTGAAATGGATTCGAAGCAACCTCAGCAGTACTAAACTTGCACACCCAGACAACCTAAAAGCCTCGAGAAATGTACAGAAAAACAAACTGCATGCCTCTCAGTCCCACAAATTGCTGGCCCCTCAATCTCATCTGGCCCGTCACTTCCACCAATCGGGAAGAAGTTTCATCTTGTCCCGCTCTTTGTACCGCTTAATCCTCGTTCCTCGCGCGAACCGACCGACCAATAGATGCGCTTCCTTTTACAAACCTTTCGCCCCCACACTTCGTTCCTTCTTTAAAGACACAACTATGGCAGGAAAGGATGCCTGTCGTCGCCTCTGTTCCACGAACCGAAAACCGCTTCCCACCGGTCGGGAACAAAACGATTCCGACCAATGGGGACTCTTCCGTTTAAGACCGTGCATGCCCCATCCCATTCTTTCCTGACAACACACTGTCTGCTGCCCCCTTCGACAAATCGGAGAGCTCCGTTCCCACGCTGCCTTCTCCGGCTGGCCAGTTCTCCTCTTAAGCGCATTTCAAACGGACCAATCAGATTCGCTCGATTCGCGCCCCTTCCCTTTATTCTTTTCTTAAAACACAAGTAAGAGTCGGAAAAACGCGCCAAACGTTGCCTCGATGGCAGACCGTTCCTTTCGACCAGTCGGTCCTCCCTCTGTGCGCTTGCCAACCGACCAATAGGACCGCAAGATTCACCGACTGTCCCATACTTATGGCTCTCAGAAAAAAAAAAAAAAAAAACACAATTGGGCCACGGAGACAAGCGCTGACAACGGCAGGAAGGGGCCCGACTCAGGGAAAGAATGAGGCAGAAACACCTGACTCTGGCCTCGGAACAACGTCGTCATCCGACTAGGGATTTCTGGGGAATGCCCGGAAGTCTGTGGGGGGAGGGGGGACAGCTAGGGAAAAGAGGGAAGGGGCGGCAGAGAGAAGAGGGAAGTGTTCCGAAGCTGTCCCATCATCGCAGGTCCGAGACGTTGGCTTTGGATCCAAACGCTTGGACCATCTGTTCTTCGTACTGGTCGATGTTTCGCATCATGATTTCCTTGCAGGGCCCCAAGAGTCGCTCGAATGCAGAGACGTCCAGAACTGGAAAGAGTGAAAGGAAGGCTCATGTGACGAGCTCATTCTGAGCACTACAGTTGCTAAAGCCGCGGTCACACTGTTAACGCATCGTAGGAAGGACAGCTCGCAGACATTGAGGCGTGTTTCTTCCTGTCACATTAGTCATAAGTGAACTGTCTTTAGACATGTTTGAAGCATACATGCACATGAAGGAAACATGCTTCGAACATACTTGGAACGCAACCGCAGATAATTTTGTCAATGTGTCTGCGGTGAACTGCGGTGCTTGTATGCACAAACTACATGTTTTCAAGCTATGTACTTGGAAAAAGCAGATTTATTTATTTAGGGTAGTTCAAAGTCACATATATCCAGGCTGTTTACAAGCATGTTTGAAAAAGTTTCCCCAGACTTATTTGCGTTCTTTCACCTCCCCTCCTCCCAATACCATTGGATATGAGAAATTATTTTGCAGCTCGATACCTTGTAAATCAGTTCGCAAATCAACGAGACTGAGACTAGTGAAAAATTAGCATCATAACAGTTTCTAATTGGGATTGCCCAATAATGTATGACTTCTATTTCCCATAAAACAAATGTGTTATACAGTAAACTTTCATTAATTCGGCCTCAACAGGACCTTGAAATTTGGTCAAAAAAAAAAAAAGAGAACTTGCGCTTTTGACGTGCAAGATGCACACGATGCTACAAAAGCGCTTTGAGAGCGCGCAGTGTCTCCGCGCCCGACCACAGGCTATGTTCTCCGCGCTACTCCACGCCAGATTGGCTGCGCTGGCTCGTGTCACTCGCTACGGTCCATCTCAACGGTGTAGAGGAGCAGGCGCATATTTGCGCACGTTCGGCTTTGCAGCAAAGGGCCCGTGTTTCGCAGGTACGGTGGTAGTTTTCTGCCGTGGTGCCGTGCAATGTGAGCCCGCGCATTCGCTCGGGACGAATTAGTTCGAACTATCAAACTTTTCCTCCCATAGAAATGTATAGGCGCTCGCCGGGACTTTTGAACACAATCGAATTAAACGAAAAGTCGAATTAACCGAGGTCGAACTAACGAAAGTTTACTGTAATTCTTTTTTTGTTGTTGTTTTTTTGAGGATGCTAAATTTGTAAGAATAGCCTTTGTGCATTCTATTTGCAGAATGCTATAAAGACATGTCTTGCCATAGTTTTTAATAAGCATATTGTAAAAAAAAAAAAGGTGGGCATAGTGTCTGCCATGAAGTCAAGATATTTAAAACCAAAAGATAGAGGGGGAAAAAAAAAGAAGCAGATCTATTTGTGCCTAGCACCCAAAATTACATCAGGTACCAGGGTTTGGTCTAAATGGAACGAGAAATGACATATTTTGGAGACCAGGGTGTCTTAAAAATAATAATTCCTAAATGATTGTCACTGGAATGCTGAACAGGTTGCAGAAATACCTTAATTTTTTCACAAAACAGATGACACGTCTTGTGTCATCTGTTTTGTCCCTCATGCCTCATCGCCTCAACACAGACTCTTTTAGAAACTCTTTCTTTGGTACCAAAGAACAGAACCCTCCATCGACAAAGGCTGTAAGGTACTGCTCATGTGCCTACTTTTTTCAATAACATTTTTTGATTCTTGAAGGTGCTTCTAACACGCCTACCGACCTGCTGAGGCCTCGCAGCTGGCAGTATATTCAAAATAAATAAATAAAATAAATGCTAATAAGCACGCCCCATTATTGCCCAAAAAGCAGGATTGTGCGAATATTTGAATTTTCAAATCGTAGTTTCCGATAATGAGCTACTCAATATTCGCTTCAAGGTAACTGCAGTATTCGTATTTTTCAAAGTGTTGATCACGGCAAGCTAGCCCTGTTGAGCACGCTTTGCACTGAGCACAGGTGCACTGCGGAGGAGCGACACCTGCAGAGCCGGCTTCTGTGGATGTTGCTTCTCCAAGGTGCACACTTCGAAATGTAGAATTACTGCAGTTGCATGTTTAGGAGAAAAACGCCTTCAAAGCAGGATAGTGCATGCAAGGGCTTGCTGTATTTAAAAGAAACGGGAACTTTGCAAATGTCAATGTTTGCAAGGCAGCAAAATTTTCAAAATTAAACTGGCTATTATGCAAGAGTACTTGGTATATGTCATTCGGAGATGCCCTGACAACCTATGTTCATGATCGTGATTATCTTCTTTTTTTTAAATTCGAGATTGAAAAAAGGGCATACTTGTTTATAGCAAGATTTATAAGTCCACTCGATTAGCTACAGTTGGGAATTTCTAGCAAGATTTAATATTATGTCAAATCCATGTCTACCTGCCATCCTGATGTAGACATGGGACTATCTCAGGTCATATTGCATAAATATGGTGGGGTGAGAATTAACCTAGCTTGAAAATGGACAAGTGGAAGCTTGGGAACAACCTTCACGAGTTCGGAAAGGTTTCTGTTTACGAACAGTGCACAAGTAGTGAACAGCATTGAAAAGCTATTCCGTGTCCGATTAGAAAATACTCGGCCAAGACCACTATTCGCTCCGAATTCACCTCAAACTCGTAATCCACTACTCGCACACGCCTACCCCAGAACATCTGTGGTTCATCCATTAAACCAAGAGATGCTTGTTGTACTCAAACCGTTTTTGCAACAAGGAGACACGTGAAAGAGAAGCTTACGCATCTGCACTGACAACGAAAACGAAAGCGGCAGAAACTCACGGGCAAGCTTGACGGCGCCCACGGCATACACCGTGGCTGCCCGCGGCTTTTTCGTCAGTAGCGCCAGTTCTGAAAGGCAATGTGGCACACAATGTACGTAATCATATTATGCAGAACAAAGTGCTCAAAACCAGCACTAAAGTACAATCTCTCTGTACCCCACTCAACCGTAAGCCTGATACCAGAACCACTTAGCTGGGGCGACAGAGAGTGAATATGAAAAAAAGGTCTATAGGGAAGTAAATTTTTTTTATAAAAATATACCAGTGCTGCAAGTTCGATTACGACTGCACAATATCCACATCTTTACTACATCAGTTGTCGGCCTTTACTGCAAAGTCTTCATAGTGGAGCACGAAAACGTGGCAGATATGGACCAGGGAACGTTCTTCCCCAGAGGAACGAGAAGCCTTAGGTAATTCTAGAGACTAGAAAATTCTTAAAATAGCGCAAAGGTTCAGGACTGAGGTAACCTGTCTTTCTGATGGCGAGATTCAAGCCAACATTTTGTCCCAAATGATGGCTTCCAACTAACTTGGTTCGAAAGTGTGAGCCTCTGTTGATACAAATGCGCAGATGAACAAACTGTATTAAAAAAAGCAAATATATAAAAATCCTGCTGTTTTCCTGACCACCCTGACAAAAGACCTTGCTATACTCGGCATCAACTCTTTCGTGCTATGTTGTCAAGGCTAGCATAACTTCTAAGTGCTGCAGCCCATGGGCAAATTAAAGGAAGGGACCACTTCGATGTTTGAACATATTTTTCACAGTTCCACTTTTTGCTGCAAATTTTGTACGAAGGTATCTTTTGTTCGAAGATAAAAGTACTATTCTGGTGCCACAATTAAGATGTTTCTAAACTGAAATTTACTGGGGAATCGGGCTATCTACTTTATTTTGTTTTAAATTGAAGTCCTCATTGAAAAGATCAATGTTTTCGAAAATTGACATCGGACAGATACGCATCTCATATTTTGAGGTAAAGACACTTCCTGAAATATTTCCGTTTGAGTTATAAAAATTAGATAGCCCGAAGTCCCACATCCCCCACTTTATATTCAAGCAGTCAAAATGGAGCTTAATAGGTTCATTTGCATATCATAGATTTCTTAACAAAGAGTGACACATCTTATGCAGGTATGTAAAATTGTCCTAGAGAGCTGAAAGTTTGCACAATGCACCTAGTACATCTTATGTTAAATCTGCCCTGCAAATTCCATTCCGATCACTTGAGTAGTTCAGAAGTTATATATCTAGCCAGTGTTCCCCTTCACAAAATAATCTTCAAACATTAGTTCTTTTAAGGAAGGAATTTTGTTTTTGGCGACGTAGCAAATATTAGGTGAACAAAATAGATCTAGGCAATGTTTTGCCCATGAGATGACCTCCCTGCAGACCAGACCACCCCCCCCCCCCAAAGCTTGACCCATTAATCTTCCCTTGCAGCAACCCGCACACTGCTGCGAGAGCATGTGACTTCCACTTGCATCTCATTAGCACGCATCCTTGAGCAAAGAAGATGCTAAGTGAAGCCATGCACTTGCCTAAGTAGCTTTGACAGCGCTGGAGCACTGCAAAAGCTACGCTAACCTTGGAAATGTCAGCACAAAGTAGGTGATGCCAGAGAATACAAGCGTGCGAATGCTATCTATGTGCTGCAGCAGACACATAAGAGAACAGTGCATGCAGTTCTCCTGGGTTCTTTCATCAAAACTTCTTGTGTAGCCTAAATGTTGAATCAAATTTAACTCGACACCCAATCGCAATCGGAAGCATCCCGCGAAAAATGGATGTTCGCTGCGAATACGTACCTCCGAAGTAGCCGCCCTTGCTGACGCGAGACACCTCCATTTCGGTGCCTCCCTGGAAAGCGAGGTGGCAAAGTGCTCAGTCAGGTTGCGCATCACAAACTGGAGATGTGCAACTCAACCAACCAAGGGGACAGACAGTTGCTCAATGTGGCACGCAAGTTCGGTGTCAGATTACCAAAAGTAAAAAACAAAAGCTTTTTTTTTTTTAAGTTATTGAGTAGCCGATAAAACAGTAAAAACAGTACTAAAATACCCGAGTCTGGAAAGTATTCAAGTAGAGTAATAAATAGTAAAAAAAAAGTGATTCATTACTTTGAACATGCACTCAAGTTACCATTTTTCTGCAATTCAGTCAGGCAGCTAACTGAATACGTGAGTCCGACAGCTCGCTCCTATCCGCACAAGCATGGTACTATCCAAAACATCAGACTAAATGCAAGAAATTGCAAACTGCCGAGCAAAAACAATCAAAGCTAGCTTATTACATTTCAGACTATTGCTGCCCCCCACCCCCTGTAAAAAAGGGTGGATGTAGCTTAAGTGGGTATTAATTACTCACAGAAGTATTCAGGTTACTAAATGCTGTTTTCAAGAGTATTTGTAAAATACTAAGTTACTTGCAAAAGCATCTGAGTAGACCATTCAAGTTACACACTACAAGTCCAATTGATTAGCCCTTATTCGGCGCAATCGCAAAAGTCTAATTGAAAGATGCCCGGTGCGACAGTGCCGGCTAGGCGCAAACAGCCGCAAGAGGCCAACGCGCGCATGTGCACCAATGCCGATACATTTGTTAGATTCGCCAACCGTTCTATAGATCTGTAAACAAGGAATCAACTGCTTCGATTAAAACTTGATCAGTATCGCCTCCCATTATACCACGGTTTCTCAAGCTGGGTTCTTAGGAACCGGAAGGTCCTATAGAGTACCCCCACGAATTCCCTCGGCTCCCAAATTTCCTCGGTTGTCCCACAGGTAAAGTATTTTCCCAGTTTGACGCACCGTTTAGTAGATCTAAGTTAATCAATGATGCGTAACTATGATCCAAATGATCTCTAGATGCGCATTACTGTTTACGAGGTCCGTAGATGTTAGCTCCACTTTGGAGCACCCATGCAGACACCAGGAAGGGTTTTCTGACTTTCCTTCGAGGCAGATGGGGGTCCCTCGAGATCGGAAAGTTGGAGGACCCCCGTCACACTTTTTTCTAATCTTTTTGGTGTTCCTCTAAAGAAGACACCCCGGAGAGGGTGCGACCGCGTAAATGGTGAGGAAGTGAAGGAGGAAGAGCACTCACATTTTTTTTAACGACTATTCTGACCATGCCGTCTTCTAGAAAATACATGCCGTCCGCCTCGTCCCCCTGCAAGGAAAGATTGCAAGAGAGACACTTATGAAGAGGCTCCGTGATTCGCAAAAACAGATAAAAAATGTACGGGGCACATGTCCAGGTGCACGCCACGGTCGGCAAACAACAGGCAGACGATAAGCAGACTGCTAGTTTTGGCAGAGTATTTCGACACGCCGCCGGTCATGAAACTTCTCCGCAGCACTAGCGGACAGCTTGGTATGCGACCACGCGCGGCGTCCCACCAACGGCGTTTCTCGTTAAAGTAAGCGCCTTCGGCTCCTCAATATCGCCATCGCCGTCAAACTTCAGCATCGCAACTAGTGCCCTTGAGTAGAAGCACTGCAAACTCCTAAGTTCAGTTGTCTGGCTCTTTTTAGCTTGCAAAAAACGCCGCTTTTGTTTGAAAACAAACAAAATGAGCTTACGAAAGACGAGGTTAATAAACGGGCAAACTGGTTAATGTCGCGCATGATTCCAACCGGAACGGTTCCGGGTAGAGGTTGCCTTTACTATAGACAACAAGTTCAATACGCTGACGCCACTTTCAGGTGGACTTCAGGGTCGTTTGAGAAGGCACGGGGAAGCCCCCGTAAGATGCCAGGTTGGTGTTGTCTAGACATTCCAGTGGCCTGTGGGTTTTCCCTACGTCGGACAAACGAGGTGCCGTTTCAATGAAAGACGACTCGAGCACAAGAGAGATGTCAAGAATAATGCAACAAACTCTGAAATTGCGAGGTACGTAGAAGAGTGCGATAAATGTTTGCCAGTGTGGGAGGACGCTATTGTGTTGAGTGGAGAGAAAAATTGTACAAAAAGAGTTTTAAAAGAAACAATTAGGATTGGTTCTGTGGGAAACTGTATTAGCCACCCTTCAATCGCACTGGATGCAGCATGCAGAGGCTTTCACTTTTGTAAGTGGCGGGAAAGGAGAAAGAAAAACATCGTACAAAATCTTGATTTTTTTTTTTTGTGACCTTGATACAGTTTTTTTAGAGAAGACCGAGTTTTATACCACTGGAGGTGTTATGGAGGGTGTAACGATGGATCAGCGAACGTGTGCAAACTCTGTGGAGGTTGTGCGAGAGGGTGGCAGATAAAACATAATGTGCGAATAAAATCTATTCAGCTGTGTTTGAGATGCCTGTGTTTGTCCATTGTCATCAGATATCAATAAAGAATGACCGGCACTTGCATATAGTGATCAATTACAGATGTAAAACAAACGTCAATGTACAAGAAATACATATATATACAGTCGCCAACCGATTTTTCGGACTCCGATAATTCGGACTTGTTCGATATTTCGGACCTAAACGGAACTGTGACTTACCCATAGAAATAGTGTATATTCACGACCAATGTTTCGGACAGCTTGAAGTCGGAAAGTTCGATTATTCGGACAAAATTGTCGCGACGATCGGCAAAAACACCACCGGAAGCGGCCATTTGAATTCTATGTTGTTGGCTGCAAATGGATTGGCTTGGCTTGGCAGCGCTACTTGAGTACTCTTGAGTTTTACCGCTAGGTGACGCTATGCTAGCCCTTTTTTGCATTTAGCTGCACGTCATCATCATCATCATCGTTTTGCTTTGTTTTTCCTTGGTTTTTCCGTTCTTTCGCGTCGCCAGTCGCCATTTTGCGCACGCGGATTTGCGCCTCTCATCTTGTTCGGACAACGCTGGCTTGGACGTCATGGCCCCATCTGTAGTTCTGCCACCGCGATGTGTCGTTAAGAAGCGCAGAAAGTACTCGACCATAACGCTAGAAAAGAAGGCAGCGATTCTCACGCTAACAGAAAGTTGCAGAACGGAAACGGAGGTGTAACCTGAAACGAGGCACCATTTATGGCTTTTTAAGCCCACTTGGAAGTAATAAAGGCAAGTTTTTCAATCTGCCGATTTTTCGGACTGCTCTATTATTCGGACGTTTTTTCGGCCCCCGTGAAGTCCGAATAATCGGTCGGCAACTGTATACTATTTTTTTTTCCTACAGTACTGGTAATTGCGAATTTGGGGTGGCTCGCTGAGGCTGGGGTGGCCAAACAAGAATGCCCCCTCCGGGACTGTGGCGCTCCTAGAAACAGTCTTTGACCCTGTACCAAACTTTGGATAAAGTTTCGTGACCAGTAGCGTATTGAAGCACTCTGCTCCTGGGATGAGCAAAAGCAACAATTCAGACTTTGTGCGCAACACGGCCCCCCTTTCCCCCTTCCCCCCACCCCTCCCCCCCCCCCCCCACAAAAAAAAAGGAAAACAGAAAGAAAAGCACACAAATTTATAAACCATATGTTATTTGATACCTAGACTGGCTTCAATTTCGTACTCCCGGATAACTTTCTCTGGCATGCAGGTAAATGTTATGGGTGCACGTGTGCTTGGACACTTTGAGCACAGATCACAGCTGTGCGTGCGGTCTCTTCACTTCTAAAATGCTACAGAAAGTTTCGCTACACTCGGCGTGCAGCACCGTATTCGATTTGTGAGCGTAGCTTGTCTTAAAGCACATACAGGAAGCTGGATGCCAGCTGGTCCCAGCTGGAATCCAGCTGGACTGCCTCATTTCCAGTTGGGACCAGTTTCATAATCCAGCTGGAAGTGGACTGATTTTCGCCTGGGATGCTGCCCCGCACTTTTCCACACCAGCGTTAACTGGTGCAGGTAAATCGAGTGAACCCACTGTATGCTGTTATACAATGCCTGCGTGTGCAATTTAACAGTTGCAGTGAACTTCATACGCAGATATCGAACGAAGAAAAAAATCTCAACATCCACCTTAACACATAACTAGAGGTGTTGACCAGCAGCTCGCAACCCATGTTTGCCCAAATCACCTCGCAGAGAAATACCAAATTATGAATAAGAGGTCGACAAATCTGAAAAGCAGCACGTAAATAGTATACCTGTTTGATGATGAGCTCTCCGTCCGCAAAAGACCTTGGCGTGAGTGCGTCGGCTAGGTTCATGCGTTCGTAGTGCTGCAAGTGAAGTGAAAACATGTTGGTGAGACGACCACCGTGTTACATGTGACGGTTGTAGTAACACGGTGCACGCTTTTCTGTATTAATGGGTGACCATACTGTGCCACTGTTGCTATCTGTATGCATTGGTCAGTGTCAACTCAAGTAGCATTCTGTCATAAACTGAGGAGCATGTTGGCGGAAGTCAGGAAACAAGAAAAAATAAACGCAAAGCACGAGGTTTTACAGGATTATTATAATTATATTTTTGCAAGGTTCAATGAAGAGACATGCATATAATTAGTTTGCACTAGAGTGCGAGCTAATTCCTTGCACTTGGGCAAATTCATTAGGATGACAATTGCACTGTCAACTATGACAAACGTAACGCATTCTTTAGGATTTCAACACCATACTCTAGCCAAAATGAGTAATTACAGCTTGAACCACTTATCATGATAAGCAGTCCATCAGTGCCAATATTGTCACGGATGACGAGGTGAAACGAAGAATAACTGGGGAAACTGAAACGTTTAATGGGGCGAACTTGTGCCCCAAAAAAAAAGGAAACAGCGAAGACAACAGCAGAGCGTCGCGGGCGTCAAAGTCGGCATAAGAGCAGAGTCGAACGCTAGGGCGAGACTCGCTTCGGCTTGCCATGCGGAGCCCCTTTTGTACACGCGTGGGCTTCTGGAACAATCAGCGTAGAAGTTTCGGCGTGTCGAACATTCTAACGTCGAATTAGCAACATGGTTCTCGAATTTACCAGAACATCATATTAGGGTCAACAAAAATGCATACCCGCGGCCAAGAATCGAACCCTGGCTTTCTGCATGGAAGGATAGCGCGATAACTGTTAGGCCACGGCCGCGCTGCCTACCTGGCCAGCTGTGCGCGCAGCAATATCTCCCTCAGTTGTCATCCATTAAAGAAAAAATAGCATAATGATCCCATTTATAACAACATCACATACTATGATAACCCACCTATAATCAACAACCTCACTTACTATGTATAACAAAGCCAATTATAGTAACTCCACTCACTAAACAAATCCATTATTTATAGTCATATCGTCTTTACAAAAACCCCACATTTCAAGAAATGTGGCACTTTAGCCCCATGTTCCAGGGAGAAAAAAACAGTGCCCAGAAAACCATCAGAAAACCATGTTTTTCTGGCCAAATGGCCAGAAAAACATGGTTTTTCTAAAAGGCTCCTCAAATTATTAGGTGCTGGAGAAAATCTGTCATCCGCGTTAAAGGCCGACCTACAGAATCATCTTCTGCCAGGCAGGAAACAGGTTCCCAGTTTACTTCTCTCCCCCTTGCACTCTTCTCTCCTCCTCTCCCCACAGCAGCGGGTCTCTGAGATACTCTTGCGGAAAGGAGGAGTTGAGGTAAAGTTTCCCCTTTCTGGCTGCTCGTTGGCCTTTAAGTCCTTTTATTAACTCTCTTTGTTCACGTTCCGGCCATTGGAGAGCACGGCGAAAGAGCCCAAATACACACCCGATCTTGACACTCCACCGCCTGCTTCCACGTGATAAAGTTTGAAATAAGGACTTAACACAAATGGCCGATTTTTCTCCGGCACCTAATATTACGACGGGCTTTACACGAAAAGTATATGTTTTTAGCTCACAATTTAGACAAAAACTTGAGTACTGCAGGAAAGGGCTAGACTACCGATGTGCCACTCACCCTTACATAAATACTAGTCCCGTCTCAAAGAACCTCCAATGGCACAAAACCACTCCTGCAAAACTTCAGCTCGTTATGCTACGTGGGTCACACCATGTCAAGAGGAGATGTCAAATGTCTTCAGCTAAAGTTGCGCTCAGAGCGTCGACAATCTGCCCTTCGATTGCCTCACGAGCGCCGCCATTTCGTTGCCTAGTGCAGTGAGAGCACAACTGGCGATAGTAACAATTCGAAAACGCGGTTTTCCGAGCTTTACATAAAGTCGCGAGCAACATCGTTTTGCTCCGTTCCGGACCGTTCCGACGTTTCCGAAGGACGGCAAAGTGTCTCCCGCGACTTCAGACAAAGCTTCAGACATCTGGCCACACCGATTCCAAAGCGGCAAGATGGCCAAAATGTCGTTACTTCGAAGCATAGCTTATCCGGCGACCGGCTTCTGCGACCGTATGGTGCTTGGAACGCGTCTGCCGGAGAGAGCCAGAGAGAGTGACCTGCGGAACGGGCATCCGCGGCCTCTGCCTCCAAGTTGTAAGGGCGTCGTGCGACGGCACGATGCCTTTACTATGTCGCCAGGTGGAAGCCACAACGACTCGCAGGGACGACGGGCGCGGTGCTTACGTTGAGCGACTTGAGCATGGGCACGCGCTCCAGGAGGGTCTCGTACTCCTTCCTCTTCTTGAAGGCGCTCTTGAGGACGATGCGCCGGAAGGTTTGCCGGTTCTGGAAAGAGGGAAACAGAGAGGGCCGCGTCACTTCCACGCCATACCGGAACGGATGTAAGACGCTCGGTTATTCTTTGCCACTGTGGTTGCGCGGCTGCCGAAGTAAACTTCCCGTTTTGAGGGTCCAGATCCGTCGCACTCTGCTAAAGGACGTTCGGTGCTTGGAAATGTCGCGACGCTAGAGGAAAAAGATACCAAACCGTGGTGCTTCGAGGCTTCCTTTTTTCGTTCCCTATCTGGGGAGGGGATCTCCACTTTCGAAAAAGAAAATGGGGTCCACAAAGGATTCATTGTCACAGTTCTTCCCCTCAACTTCTACTGATTCCATGCTTTGTTTGGACTCCCAAGTTTGAGACAGACAGTGCTGTGGCGTGAAAAGAAGTTGTTTTCCACGTACGTCTTAACTGGAAAGTTTTGTACTAGTAGAAGAGGTGGTAGTAGCACACAAAGCTTTTTGCGGGAGGAAGATGACTCAGGAACCAGAAACAGGCGACAGACAGGGAAACGAGTAAGGCTTTATCGGCAAGAAACAAAATATTTAAGGTGCTCCTTCGATCTAACGCCCAGGTATCCAATATGCCGAATCCATTAGCAATATACATACATACAAAATTGGGCAGCACAACAACATGACATCATAGTGGCACATGACGTAACAATGTCAAGGTGCAGTCTTGTTACATCATGTTAGATGACACAGTGTCATGTGACGTCACATGATCACATGACGTGGTGTTATGCCATAACTTAACATCCAACGCTACTACACCTAATAACTCTGAAAATCTGATAACATTAAATAAAAAAATTGTAGAGCCCTTCCACTTCACGTGAAGAAGGAGAACCAGCGAAGCTGTTAATTTTTACGACGTTTAGGACGACACCTAAAGAACGACGTCTAGGACGACCTCAAGGACGTCTAGGACAACCTCAAGGACGACTTGTAGGACGACCTCAAGGACGTCTAGGACGACCTCGAGAATAACCTCAAGGACGATGCCTAGAACGATTTCTCGTACGACCTCAAGGACGACTTCTAGGACGACCCTGAGGACGATGCCTAGAAATGATAATAAGGGATCAGGACCTCACTATCTAATAATGCCAAGGAAGGCTGACTCATGCTGGTTGCCCCCTCTTTTTATTTTTATTTATTCATACTTGCGACAACCAATGGGGAGTTTTCTGTCAACATCCGTCGATGCATTTTTCCCCAAATTCTACGTATAACAGCTTCGCTGTAAAAATTACACGCACAATCATTCGACCAAATGCGATGAAATACGGTAGCTTCACAGGAACATCGTTAGTGAAAACAAGTAGGAAAGGAAATGGTACAGTAATGAAATAGTTGTATATGCCTTGCACACATCGAGGACGACATCAAGGACAGCGTCTAGGACGATGCCAAAGACGACCTCTAGAACGACCTCAAGGACGCCGTCGAGAACAAGATCTAGGAGGAACTCAAGGACGACCTCTAGGATAACCCTTAGGACGACGTCTAGGACGACCTCAAGGAAGACCTCTAGGACGACAGGTCACGTCAGCTTCAGCTCCCGACGCTTACGTGAATGGAGCTTACGGAACCGGCACTTACGTGACCTTGATTACGCGACCTTGCGCTCCAGTCACTGGCATTATGTGACCTTATATGCGACCTTGCACTTCAGCCGCAGACGATATGCGACCTTGAGGACGTGAACTTGAGCGTGGTTGGGCTTATAAAGCTACCGCTTTAAATAATAAACTTCCTTGATATATCTCACGACACCACGACTGCACCCCAAGTCGCGTGGCCTAGTGCCCGTCACATGGTGACATGACCGTCTAACCCGTAGTGGCGCCATCCATGTGACCAATGCGGGCCCCGCTGAATTTAGCAGAATGTTAGCCCACTAAATTTAGTTGATGACAACCCTGTCTACGAAGACAGTGGCTACGATGACGGCTACACAAATCCCAACTTCGCTTTCGTTAAAGAAGAGCGCCTCTGCCAAACTTTTGGTGGTAACTGATCTGCCTCAAAATTGGTTCAACACGTTAATAGACACATATCTGAACCAGCAACCCAGATTACAACAATACATTTTTTAGAGCGCAGCTCTTAAGCACCCGTTTCCAACTTCAGCAGCGTCACCGTCGCCGTCAGCGTAACTGTGCGTTGCATTATCGGACGTTTTCCATAATGGCGTCATACGTGACGTCACGAGCGTAAAATTTTCCCGCTAAATGTGGCGGTCAGACGTGACGTCACACGTGACCCTTCCCTCTGTACCCTCCTCCTCCTCCTCCTCCTCCTCCTCCTCAAGAGCTGCGCTCTAATTCGGTATTACAGAGAATTGCACTCGTCTCATTTTTTTCGTGAAGTCATTGGATATCTAAGTTTGGTCCGAAAAGCTCTACTGGCAGCGCTAAAAACATGACGTCAGATGTTGCAATACGGGCCAATATGGGGGCAGTGTAGCTCGTTTCCGACGGGTTACAAGGAGTTTCATGGTGTGAAATGAATGCTGGTTAAGCTTATGCCAGCAAAACTAAAAAAAAAAGAGACGCGAAAAATACTTTTTTTTTATGCTGCCAGCTCGACTTGCAAGTCACACAACACATGATGTCGCCCCACTGGAGAATGCAAGAAAATGCAAACATCGGTACTGGCATCACCTTCATTTGCCGTTTTCTCGGTAGTATATCGAATTTAGAAATGATAAATAGCATCCTGGAAAGAGTAAGAAACCTCAGCGTTCCTAAAGTGTGCTTAGTATGGGTATTTAAAGCAAAAAGAATGCCAGTTTTCAAGTGCAATAAACTGTACTGAATCTTTCAATCTTCTTGTGCCAACACAGAGTTCCGCTCGTTAGAGTCTCACTCACCATGGCCCAGAGGGATCCCTCGCTGACCGCAGTGATGGTGGCCGCTCGCGGCATGTTGTACATGAGGGCAAGCTCCCCGAAGCTGCCGGAGTTCTCGTACTTGCCGACCAGCTTGTTCTTCTCTGTGTCCGTCGATACAAAGATGTTGTATGTGCCGCTGCGAGAACGCGAGAGTGCATACCAGAGTGAGAAAATCCGAGCACGCCGCGACGCTCCGCCACGCGATCGGCTTGCTCGTGATCGTACGGTCTTGTCGACAGGGCTGCACGAGCGACGACTTTGGTAACTTTTATATGGGACGTTGGAACACTACTACACACAACCAAAAAGGGAGTGAAAAGTGTCTAGACCAGAAAGATCCAAAAGAGCAAGAGTCCCTCTCGTTTCAAGTTTGAAAGAAGAGAGTCGAAGGGTGAAGAACCAGCACCTATCGTAATAAACCAAGAGATGCCCCACCTCTGGAAGGCAACTCACCCCTAATTTTGGCGTGATTCTCATTTTTTTTTTTAAACACTGAAAGATAGTTTATTTTTAGTAATTGCTAGAGCCCTGGCCAACGGTGCGACCTTGGCAGAAATAGTGCTACTTAGCCACAGCGGGAGATAAGTGAAAACTGCTGACTGGGAGGGTCTTTGGTTCATCGGGGCGATGAACCAAAGGCGACTGCCCTTCCTAGTCACAAGTTTTGCGGGTCACAAAATCTAAAGGTAGCATTTTCTCTACTTTTTTTTTATTGCACACTGAAAGTTATCGCGTTCCTCATTTTTCACTTGGTTTGCTTTCGATTTTGGGTGGGCTATATCTCTCGAGATATTATGGTAAGCACTTACTTTAATATTTGTTTAATCGCTATTAAATACGGCCTGGGAGGGTCAACTTTTGAACCCTTCACTCACACCGATTAAAATTTTCAGGGTGCATTAAAACCTATTAGGAATGACGACATCCAAAGTTTCAGCCCTACAGGCCAATTCTACGTGAAATGCTTATCAAGGTCTAGAAAGAAGTTACTTCGTTAGGAAATGCATAAAAAAAAACAAGAATTGCAATCCACAAAAATTTTGTTTTATTGTGAAATAGAATAACCCACAAGTGCAAGTTAAGGTAAAGTTTTATATTAGAACATGCAATCCTAAAGAAAAACAGTATCCCAAAAAAAGAACAAAGAATTTTTAAAACATTTTTCGTGTTTTAAATGATTCAGTTTTTATCATGACGGGGGAGTTTTTCCATATTATGAGTACCTCAACTCATTCCTTGGGGAAATTTCAGTTCAGGACACCCCTGAATGTATTTTTTATGCTTTCGGAATGTCAAATATGATACATTTCCTCAAACAATAATTCCTGCCAAAAAAGTGACTACTGGAAAAAATGTGTCTGAAGTTTCAACTTCAGGTTTTTCTATTTCGTTTATGAGTCCCAGGAACACAAGACCCACCTGGACCATAGGATTTCCCCCTTGAGACTCCGTTATCCCCCTCACAATAGATACCAGCTTGCATTGTTTGCGGGTGAGCTAACTTTGGTCGCAGGCGCAATCCTCAATGGATAAGCTACCAAGAACTAAGAGGCAAATGATATTAAAAAAGAGTGGCAAAGTATCCTCCGTTTACTGTTAAGGCTGCAGCCCCCGTGACCCAATAAGAGCGTCAGGGCAAGGCATGTGATAACACTCCATGCTCGAGGCCACAAAGGCCTCGTTACTGCCACGGCGACAGCGCCATCCACGACGAATGTAGTTCTGGGCTCTTTTTTCTTTTAACGGCAATTGAACTCGCACGATTCCATCTCTATCGAGAAGTTAGGAATAAATACTTACGAATTTCTGAGCACCAAAAAAGTGACGCCACATCTGTATCCGCTCCAAATTTAATTCTCCTTGTAGTGCCGTGGCGATCGCAACCGTGTACTAATCGACTGCTTCCGTTTAAGACTGTGCCCAGGAATCGGCACCCGCCACAGATTTGTGGGTAAGTTGAGCGTATGGTTGTGTCATGAACTGCTCCACAAGAGCTCGCTATTCTAGCGAACGGAAATGTTGAGGCGGTGGACGTTTGTCTGAAGCTGGTTTGTTTCGCAGCAGACGACTCTTGGCCAGCAGACGACAGCAGGTTTCTCTGGGCCTCGCATTTGGCGCCCTGACACGTACAGTCCCATGACGTGGTGTCACGTGCGTCGCACCGATGCTCTCATTGGATCGAGGCGGCCATAGCCTCCACAGTTTGCCAAGTTATTGTGAAATGGAGTATCGCAATATGACCTGAAGTGGAAGATACTGTCAAAACGGCACTGCTGCAGACAACAGAATTTTATGTCACTAGGCAGAACCAATTGTAAGCCCTGTTTTGGACCTCAATCATTAAGACTGCTCATACCATATTTTTTGCATTTCTTCTGTTAAGATGTAGCGATACTCTTAAACTTGGGCAGCTTCTACAGGCTGAATTTGGAGTAAATGGGGCTTCCAACGAGGGTGAGACGTCCTGGCTATGCTAAACGAGCACCAAACACTCTAATTTAAAAACATTTAATAATCTTCTCCCCGCTGACTTGAAAAGTCAGCAAAAAAACCTCCAGCCCCGCCGAAAATAAAATTTTTGTGAGACAAACCCAGCATGTTTGTAAATGACGGTTTATGAAGCCATTCCTTGGCAGTAAACATGAATACAACATTTTTCAAAAAAGCTGTTTTTTTTCTGAAAAATTGGAATTCCGACGCCATGTCCCCCAAACGGTATGTGAACTTATCCAACACGCAAACTAATGTCTGCTTTCTGACATCTACATTACTACCAGTTAAAAAGGCTAGATATTTGCAACCACAAATTGATTGCAAGTGTCTGCCCACACAGGACACAACTGGTGCTGCGCACGACCGAGAAATTGCGTCCGCTTCAGCACACGCACACGGTTTCAGAGAGGACATGAAGTGTACGGCCAAACGTGATAGAGCATGACACCTCCTCGCCAGCGTCTCCTCCCTTTCTCGTTTTCAGAAAGTTTGGGAGGGACTACACAGTGGAGGCCTTGACTGACAGCCCGTAGAGGCTGCGAGTGGCAGCGTCCTGGGACCTACGTCATGAGCACAATCCAAGGACGCAAGCAGAGGGTCGTTTTCCCCTCCGACAACAACCGTTTCAAAGCAGATCAGAAGCAGAGGAAAAACGTCCGTCGGGCAAAAGTCGTGCTTGACAGAAGTCTGAGTGAATCGTATCCGGCGTGGACAGCCCTCCAAACAAAGCTTTGTACCTACACGCTAAAATTACTTATTTTTTTGCCAAATCAGCTTCTTTTTACCCATAACATTAAAAGCTCAGAAACACAGAAGAACAGTTCTCTCTCTGTCTTCTGAGACCACAAAAAAAAACTAGAACTAAAGCGTGTCACCACATTGGCTGGAAGTATAGTCAGAACTACAAGAAGGATTACAAGTACACGGGCAAGCTCAATTCCTTAAACACGCTCCAGCGAGCAAGCAGTGCCGGAATGTTTTTTTCGCAGAGCTTTATCTCGCTGCACACTGGCATCACGACCAGTCTTATCCGCTGGAAAGCAATTTACTTACTTTTGGATGACATAGAAGTTGTCTCCATCATCTCCCTGTTTGATCACCGTCTCTCCCGCCTTCACCTGCCGAAGACATGGCATCAGTGAAGCTTCGCCCAACAGTCCAGCTGCAGTACATCTCACTCATTCACAGCCAACTATCACCCTATGCTACGAAGCGCCACGTTCTCCAGGTTTTCCTCGTTGACTCCACGGTGAGGAATGATGCTTAAAGTATGCGCAGATAGGAAGAGTTGTAGAGCTATCCAACAGATGGTGCCAGTCTGTTATCTTGTCATAAGTGGACGCAAGCGGCTTTAATGCTGGAAGATCACGGTCAACTGCAAATGTGTGAGTGAACCAGCCTTTACTGATGGAAATGTGTCGGAACGCATACACCCCGACTACCCGTAGGCTCAAATGAACCCTTAAGAAAGAAGAAAGGTGCAGAACAAAGTAACTTTCTACTTTCTCGATTGCTGTATGCATGAATAGATGGGTGGATGGGATATTGGATAGAAAGATATTAACGGCAATACCCTTTCTAACAGGCGGTGGCTTGCGCCCTAGCCAAGGTATGTCGAATGAATAAGGTGACGACACACAGTCACAGAAAAGTGGCTCCCTGCCAGGCTTACCTTTCGTTCGAACATAGCATCTATGACTTCTTTCATCTGAAGCTGCAGAAAGAGAGAAAAAATGGGAGGCCCCGATATTAGGTGCGTCCTCTCTGGGGAAGCCACTGCGCTCAAAGATGCTAAGACAAGACGGGAGTGGAGCGTGGCAAAAAGCAAGTGTTAACATCGGTTCTGTTCTCTGCGCAGCCCCTCCTGACCCCTCCACGAACAACTATCATATCCTGTGCGACAGCACAGTTGTTGTTGCAGCCGTCACCAGAGGCCACAGCCGCCCCTTCTTCGGCGAACTCGCCACGGCGGCGACTTTGTTACTGAGCAATCAAGATCTCCGGGCGAGATGGATACCGACAGCAGCGAATCTGGCAGACGACCCGTTCCACCTTCCTCCACCGCACAAATACCCGAGGAGGTGGGGCGAGCCGCCGCTAGAGAGCATCTTCCGCCGTTCCGAAGCAGCCAAAATGCACGCGAATGTTGCCGACCTTTTCTTCTGTGGTCCACGACGGGTTAGGAACCCAATCGATGCTACGCCCCAAGCACGAGTTTTCTGCTTTTGATAACGCTCAGTCGCACTAATGGCCAAAGCCCGGTGGAATTGGCAACAAGAGAGTGCTGAAGGGGGAGCTTCTACTGCATTCTTAGCCCGTTGCCGACTATGTTAATTTGCCGAGTTTGTTTTACGTCCACCTCCTTCACCAGCTGCACTGGGTGCACACTGTCGTATTCCCATTTACGAGTGCCGCCCATCTTAGAGGGGCCATAAAATTATTTTTTAACTTCTTCCTCCTTAGCCTTAACCCTCAACTCAAAAGCGACAACTCCAAGCTTCCACCGTGCTTTTTAAGCGTGCACATCATGGAACTTGTCATTAGCAAGTCATGATGGGCGCCGTCACGGCACCCGTTGACCACGACCACAAATCCACATATTCGTCAACAAATCGATCGTTGACAAGCGTGTATGTCCGACCGACGTGGTACATCTATAGAGTATTCACAGAAAATTTCATTTGTTTACACACAATAGTTATTTTTTTATAAATCATTTTCGGTCCGCCGATGCTAAAGGAAAAGTGGAGGATCGAGCACTTTGAATGCATTTTGCTCCATTCCGCTTTATGGCTAAAATTTCACTTTAGGAAAACTATCGTTTAGTAATGGGACAAAAGGAGAGGCTCACTCATTGTTTTATTTGTGGCATTTAATGGGCAATGCAGCTGTGGCATTGTTTTTTTACTTTGTGGATGTCTTTTATAAAAGATGTTAAAATTTTGTCAACAAGATAAAAGGCAAGAAATTTATTTGATTTCTCAGTGTGATGTTAGCATAAAATAAATTACTTTTTGGAACTTTGCTTTCACAGCTGCACTCTCCAGGCATTCTGCTGCATATCTAAAGAAGAAGAATGTTGGGTATTACACTAGTTTTCTAACTATAGTCTTCCTAAACAATGTCAGTGTGTTTCTGATAAAAACAACTATAATTTCTTTCAGAATTTATGTACAAAGATGAAACTTTGCACTGCATTCTGCCTTGTAACTGCCAGTATATACTGTAAATTTCATTCATATTAAGCCGAAGGTTAAAAAGTGAACCCTTTGGTGTAGTATACCCTGAAAAGAAAAAAGAAAGCTTTTTAAACAGTCTGGTTAAGACACGCGTGTCAAAAAATTAATTTTAAGCGAAAAAAAAAATTTTTAGAGCAATATTGACGGCGTGAGACGCGATTTAGTTGGTAGTCACCTCCTTTCCACTTGTTTTCTCTCTCGGCATTTCAGGAGCATAGACAAGAGAGTGGATCTGCTTTGCCTTCACATTGAGGTGGGAAGAGTGTATTACCATCTCGGTGAGCAAATGACCATTTCGTGACGTCATGGATTTAGTGTGCAGAATTTCAAATAAATCTCTCACCGTCAATATAGCTCTAAAAAATTATTTTTTACGTGTAAAATTAACTTTTTTACAGATTGTTTAAAAGACGTTTTTCTTTTTTTCTTTTCAGGGGCCCTTTAAAGCATACGCCGGACGCACTACCACGAACAATATGAGCTGACACAGCCCTTCGTGCCCCTTTGACAAACCAGCCAGTTTTTCTTAAAATTGTGGTTTGAACCAGCAAATGAAATGCGAAGTCGAGGTATCATATTTCGGACTCTGACAATTTGAGAGATAATAGAGCTTGTGGAGACAGCAGATGCAGAGAAAGGCCTGATCGCGCGCTTCGGCTGGTTTTGTCTGCAGAGCTCAACCCGGATAAAGAGGAAATAACTCCGCATAGAATGCAACCTCTTCTTGTTTTAGGGGCGCCGTATTAACTCACAAAGGATACATAGCCTGAACCATATGTTTCCAACGAGAGGCATACGAACGGGTCGTCGAATGGACCTAGCGCTTAACAAACTGAAAACGGCATAGTTTGGAAAATGAGCCAAGAAGTTGGGAGGTGCAGGTGGAGGTTGGTGGTGGGGGAGGTGGAGTAAACCTCCTTGCCCGACTGCATACACCCTCCTGCCCTGCACTACACCCTTCTGCACTGGTGTAGGCCGCTGCAGGTAAATCGAGACGAGTCCATCATGTGAACTCTAGGCTACAAAGTGACAAAGAGGTTGCATGCCGACTCACCCCATCGAGTGACTTGAAGAGTAGGATGTTGCGTACTGCCTGGCTCAGCCGCTCCCGCTAGTTCGTCCGACTTGGGGTGGACCACCTGCGTTTCGGCACAAACGGAACAATTTGGCAAATTCGCTCCGGTTTTTGCCGGAAATTTTCTGGACTACAGTCTGTGAAATATACTTGTTAAAAGTTAAAACTTTACTGCAATCCGGACTAGCTACGGGTGCAGACTATAGACCTTTTCTCTGCACTCTCATCCCCGGCCACCTGATAGGCATATCCGGTATGGGCGACGAAAATATAATAAAACATTTCAACCTGCAAATAGTAAAAAGAGAGAGAGGAAGCAAAACGAGAATGTGTGACGGTTACGCTTATATTCTAAATGTCTTCTATTGGTGTGGCGACGGCAAAACAATGTTTTCGCCCATACTGGAAGTGACAACAGTTCAAGATGGCGGCACCCTTGCGGAAAAGGTCTATAGGAGAATATGCTTTTCTCAGGGTCGTTCGTTATGGTAAGACGTGACAGGCTTCGTGAATGAAGAGAAGCTCCTTTATTTGCTAATAAAGCAAACATATTTCAATGTGTGCTGTGTAAAAAATGTTTATGTGCAGACTATCTAAGACTTTTCCTTTTTTTGCAGAAATCTGTTACCGTGGGGTATACGCTGGGCACAGACTAGTTTGGAAAATATGGTACTTCCCTGTGTGCGTCTTTTCAGGAAATCTTTCTCGGCTCAAACACAATTGAAACACTCCTACGCCACATTTTGATTGCAGTGAATTGAAAAATTACACTAACGTCAACATTAGACCAGTTCTAAGGTAAGGCTCAAGGAATCCCCACCGGGCATATCTCAGTGAATAGCTAGAACAAAAAAATACCGGGTGCTTGAGATAAAAGATTACCGCAATTTTTCTTGTCGCAAAAATAAATGATGTGTCGCCAAACGCTCAGCCTCCGCAATTTTTGCCGAGGAAATGGTTGCACACGGAGCTGGCTATTCTATGAAGACAGGTCGTGCGTGTTACCGGGAATAAGCTCTATTATCTCATTAAAAGTTTAAAAACAAATCGCTCGAATAATTTTTTGGATGGTAAGTTCTGAGCTTTACCATGTGGTCCCAACCAAAAAAAAGGTACATTCGCACAGAGACTGAGCGCTCTGTGACGCATTGTTTATTACAATTGCGGTGAGACAAACACTGTTTTCTTTTCTCCTAGACATATGCAGTACATCTGTCCGGTCTATTTTTAATATTTTTCTAACCCCAAAACCCTTAAGAGGAGACACTGCTCTTTGAGGCAAAAATATACAAAAAAAACCCACATTTTTAAAATTGTTTTTTGAAGATTGGCAGGGACTTATCTTGTCCGGAAGGATTTTAGTAAAACTAAGTCTCTTATCTTGAGATATTGTCTTGGAAACAAAGTAAAATGAGTCTGTGGATGTTATTTTTTTTTTATATTATTCCTGAGTGAACTATTTACATGGCCACATCTCCACTTGCACATATCTAATCTTCATATTTTTTTTTCTTTCTCTGGTAGGTGTATGTGTGATATAAGCATTAGGTGGTACAAATATATTCAATAGGGCAGTGGTTCTCAACCATCAAAGTTTCGCGGACCCCTTGTGGATCGTCGGAAATGTTGGAGGACCCTGTTCGTGGTGAGGGGAGGAAAAGGTGTAGGTGAAATATAATAATGGTTTAATAAATGGATATAACTAAGGACTAGTGTGAAGTAGACCTCTCTTATTGGCATGCACACGAGAAAACTCGCCCGAAAACTGAAACATTTCTTATCGACCTGAAAAAAAGACAACTTTTATTGCCGTGCTTGACTGATGAGGCAGGGCTTCGCGGACCCCTAGAAGGCTTTCGCGGACCCCAAAGGGTCCGCGGACCCCTATTTGAGAACCACTGCAATAGGGTATCAGGCTTTTTGTTTTTTTTCTGTGACTTTTAGGCACTTTTTAGGCAAGTTCAAAAGTGTCCTAAAAGACTACTAACATGTCAAAATGCGAAAGCATTTGTATACGTAGCGTATTCCTCCAAGCTGCGCACCGCGCTGAGCCCTTCCAGGCGACCTTTGCAGATGCTGCCCGGCCACCCTCTCCCCCTTACCGGCGGCCAAGCCGCTGGCGGCATGGCAGTGGGGTGGCGTTCCTTGGAGCTATGCCGCACGCCAGCCAATGGGAGTCTATCCATCAATCCGCTGCTACAGATTACAGGCTTCGCTCCCTCGGACAGGGAAATTTTGGGTGCCATTTGGCGCAGCTTCAAAAATTTATAACGCCGGTTCGCTCCATGGGACAGTTCATGCTTCCGCATTAAAAAGTTTATAAAGCACCCTAAAGCTTTCACTTATGCCTTATTGGATCCCACACAACTTTTAGTTCACTGATATATGCTTATTTTCTTATTTCAGCATTTCAATTCGTCTTAATCCTTTCCATAATCTTTGCAAATGAAATTTTCAATATTAACAAAGCTAATTAGATTACATCAAAACCAGGTACATATTTGTAGTCAAAGTGTAACGGCCAATAAGCTATGTAAATTTCATTTGAATTGAATCACATTATATAAAAAAGCTCTAGCAGCAGTGTTGCCCCATAAACAACTTCAAAAAGTTTCCTACTTTAGCGACAAACACCGCTCCTAACTGCAACAGCATGTCCCCGTTTCAAGGAGTTTTAGGGGCCCCGTTTTAGGCATCGTAGGAATAGAACTTTGAGTTTTTGAGTTTTCTGGTGGTTTCAGGTCCTCTAAATATAATTCAAGTCGAATGCATATTTGCTATGTGACAATAATTTAACCAAATAAATTGTATGTAGCATAACGAAATCTGCCTGATTTGGTTCTCCGATCCTCGGTGGCACGTGGTACCTTGGCACGACTACAGAACGAAACCAAAAGAGTAAAAGAATGGCTGAGATTGGGAATAGTTCGGGACATTTTGGTCTGAGAGCCGGGAAGTTGAATTAGCAGACAGCACTTAACTCTTTCTGCAACAATGTTGTATAAATGTGTTTATTGTTTTAGAGTGCATTGAATAATGGCACAACTCTTACTGCATTTATTACCAACAAAAAATATTGAAATGCAAATGCTACACCCAGACATTTGATAATACCACAGGACCAGAATGAACAAAAAATGTAACCAATTATATAAAAACACAAGTATGTTCCTAACAATCGGAAGGATCTGCGTGCTGGATATCAACGCCAAACGACTCCCCCCCGTTTGATTGAAATGCTTCTTAGTTCTTCGTGCAAATGACATCCTGCCGACAGCCTTTTATAGATTGAGAGGCAATGACAGAGATCTACGGCGGCAATACGACAGTTCATGGACAAAACAATCGAAACGCCATCGTAGCAGGAGCGCATGCACCACGACGAGACGACAAGAAACTCGGATACTGCAAACTCCGCGTGGCACGAGGGCCATGCCAACTTTTCCTTAGGGCCGGACCTTGACCGTGACAGCTTGCGTTTGTTATTCAGAAATGACGAATGCCACTGGAAAGTGGCCAATGCCACGCCTTTGACGAGCTTCTCATTTATGGCCACGCAATGGCACGAAGTAAATTTCCCAACAAAGCCCAGAGGCTTCAACAAAATGAACAGCGTGACTGGGAATGGAGAGACGGAGAAACGAGGTTGACATCGGACGGCTGCACGGCGTCGACGAGCAGCTTTCGAGCCGTTCAGCGCGAGATGTGGGAAGAAGGCTGCACTCGTCTAAAGCGTACACTGCTGTCCCGAACGATGCTTGCACTGTAGCAGAAGCGTGTGTGCTTGGCAAGGAAGCCGAATGGCCGGAGCTCGCTCTTGTTGCTTCTGCTACGCTCGCATTTAAAAGTGAAATGGAACAGTAGCCTCCGTCAGATGCCCAATTGAACTACGCTTTGGAGAGACGATGATTCAGGCATCGTGATGCTTGAAATCAGTGTTGTCGGTTATCCAAAGCCTTATCTGAAACTACGGGAAACGCTTTTCAGTCCTCCAGAAATACTAAAATAGTCCGCAGCGGAGCAGAACGGTATACGCCTGGAGCTTCCCTACACCGTCTCTAAAGCTCGGGCTGCCTCTCCTTCTAATCGTAAGGATCGCCAATAGCCACCGCTCCGCACCAAGCGCCAAAATGGCGACGGCCACGAGAAAATCGGAATGGAGTACCGGTACTTTGAAGCGTATTTACTTGGTGTTTTCTAGTTCCACTTATCATCTATCTATCTCGGAGACCAGATCACCTGTTCACAGTTGAAACTCTGTCGCACTAGCTGTCACTCGTCATTTTTTGTTTGTACAGCAAAAGGGCAAAACCTGTTGCCCTCCTCGCTACTTCACGCATTAGGTTCACCCCATTCATTCTTTTGACCCTTTCGTCGTGACGAGTCCCGGCTCCTGGAACGTTTTTGCGTCAACTCCTTATGTAGCCCTCTTCCCGCTACAATGCCCCAATCGGGATGCAGCAGGATAGAGCATAAATAAATAAATAAATAGCATTGGTCACTCTAGCTCCAGTCGCCGCTAGCGTGCGACCATTCCGTACCTTGGGCCCTTCGTCGTCCTCATCCTCGGCTGGATCGTAGTGTTCAGCAAAGACTGCAAGTCCACGGAAGAGTTAGTGCGGGTCTCGTGGAGCGGCGGCAGCGGCTGACGCCGTCATTTCTGCAACCAGGGAGGCCAAACGACCTTCTGCGCTGCTAATGCACTCACCTGATTTCCGCCTCGAAAACCGGGTAGGGGGCTCTGGAAAGATAGGAAGGGGGAAACAAATTTAGAAACAACATGGCAAAAACAATCTACGAGAATCTTTTAAATATCTAGCTGGCACAAACACTTTCTAAATTCATATTTCATTCATGCAGCCCACACTTCAAGCGGGAAAAAGGGTTTAAAATTACCAGTGACCTTTATCTCCGAAGTCTTTTGACGCATGGAATGCGGCATTTAAGGAGCAATCATTTAAATTTGCCTGAAAGACATTAAATAGTCGTTTCAGGAAGCGATGAATATAGTTTATTAATTTAGCCGCTAAATTTAGCGGGGGCATTGACGACACGAGGTGTCACGATATCAGGCGACACCAATTTCTCCACTAGATTTAGGGAGAAAATTCGTGTCGCGTGATTCGATGGCACGGTGGGGTTCTGTTATCATGTGATACCAAGATGTCGTGAGAAGTCGCATGGCATTAGGTCATAGGATGCAAATTTTTCAATAAATTTAGCGAGGAACTTGATGTCACTCGACATCATTGTGTGTTGTAACAATGTCACATGATACCATGAAACCAGATGATGTCGATTACTTTGCTAGATTTAGCGAGGAAATGCACGGACGGGCAGAAACGTTTCTGGGATAGAAGGTTCCGTTAAAAAAGCATTTCATGCTGTAAAAGGGGATAACATGCCAGTTGAATGTGACAAGGAATCCTATCTCAACCACAATGAGCTGCCACCCCAAAAGAAAACCATAGCAGAAAACGAGAAGCATATTCCCAGAATGTTACCATAACAAGTATCAAAAGAAGAAACAACTCCCTGTAACGCCGAATTAGAGTGCAGCTCTTGAGGAGGAGGGGAAGGCACGGGGGGGGTCAGTGGGGGTCACGTGACCTCGGGGAGGGGGGGGGTCACGTGGCCTCTGACGAGGAGAATTTTCACGCTAGATCTAGCGGGGAAAATTTTCGCTAGATTTAGCGGGGAAAATTTCCCGCTAGATTTAGCGGGGAAAATTTTCCAGCTTTAGATTTAGCGGGGAAAATTTTCCGCTAGATTTAGCGGGAAAAATTTTCCGCTAGATTTAGCGGGAAAATTTTCCGCTAGATTTAGCGGAGAAAATTTTCCGCTAGATTTAGCGGGGAAAATTTTCCGCTAGATTTAGCGGGGAAATTTTTCCGCTAAATTTAGCGAGGGGAAATTTTTCCGCTAGATTTAGCGGGGAAAATTTTCCGCTAGATTTAACGGGGAAATTTTTCCGGCTAAATTTAGCGGGGAAAATTACCCATCATGCACCGCGCGGTTACGCCGACGGCGACGCCGCTCAAGCCGGAAACGGGCGCCTAAGAGCTGCGCTCTAAAAAAACAAAAAAACCTGCCTTTAGTTTTTGACATTAGTAAAAAAATAGTGACTAAGCGCAGACCAGTGTTCCCGGCATTCCATTTTAAGCCGGGGTCTTGGAACATGCTAAAAAAAAGAAAACAAAATGCTGCAGGTCAAGCTTTACCGAGCAATCTCTCATATAGATGATAGCCGTTAAAAGAACAGGAAATCAGCACTCAAGAACTGCAGTAAAATTTCTTCTGTTCTCTGGTGAGGTAAACAGAGTTTATCCTTCATGTTGCCTATTATAAGACACTTGTATGTTCATTTTCAAGTTAGTTACTTATTCTTTTACAAATATGAGCACATTTCAAATGCCGAAAAACAGTTTCTTTCCTCTCACAGCCCAAACACATGTGAAGTCATCACCTCATGCTGTTGATCATTCCTTCTGTTCCTTGCCTAGACAAACAGGTTCGGCAGTGCGAAATGCACGCTGCAGAGAGCACGGGCTAAGCAGCAAGACCGACCGCAATGGCCGCTGATGTGACGTCAGTGAAAGCCATGCTCTGAGAACTACTTCGCTCAGTGTACAGGGTCCGATCGAGAAAAGTAAACCCTACTTTTCAGCCCGCATAAAAAAACTATGCATCGCAGAACGCTCAAACTCCGCCCAAAGGTAGAGCTAGAGGTCACAACCAGATGTCAAAGTTTCACCCCGATCCGATAACTTAATCAAAAGTTATAAGTGATTTTCTGAAAATTTCAATGGGAAAATGGCGGCCGACGGAGTTTTCAAACACATGGCGCTCTATGGCACCAGAAACCGAAAACGGGCAAAAATGGGCGCCATTTTCATATTGAAATTTTCAGAGAATCACTTATAACTTTTGATTAAGTTATCGGATCGGGCTGAAACTTTGGCATCTGGTTGTGACCTCTAGCTCTACTTTTGGGCGGAGAATGAGCGCTCTGCGATGCGTAGTTTTTTACGCGGGCCGAAAAGTAGGGTTTACTTTTCTCGATCGGACCCTGTACAAACTACTATGCATAAAACCTTCTAAAAATAAATTTTTGTAAATAAACAAAGGAACTGAGCCCAATTAAACTTTTCACGAAGGTATTTTTAGGTGTTGCACTTATCACACTAAAATTTCATGCGTGGGCTTTAGAAATAATATTTATCCTAAAATATAACATTTTTTTATGCAGAGGGAGGAGAAGGAGCAGCTACTAGCAGATAGCACAACATAAAAAAAAAAAAGCGTAAAAGCTTATTTCAGATATATGCACCACCTAAAAACACCTTTGGGAAAAGTTTAAATGCTCTACTTTCATTGGTTTACTTCTACTTTTTTTTACAGCAAAGTTGTTTATGACAACGTTTAGGTAGATTGTCATTTGGGTCAGACCAAGCCTAGACCAACAATTTTGTACAGTTAATGCTGCAGACGCCTTCCCCTATAAAAGATTCCAACTCAATAATCAAAATAAAGCGTTGACGAACACGCGTGCAAGGCGCCGACGTCTGCTGCTGCAGACGTCGGCGCCGCACGCACACGCCTCACTTGCGGATCCGCCAGCGAATCCGCACAGCTTTTGCCGCTGGGGCGAAACGCTGGGCGGAAAACGCGGCGGAGAGCCGTTTAGGTCCGGGACCTATTTCTGCCGCCGAACGAGGCGTTTCGCTGACCAGAAGTGACATGCTTGCGCAGCGCGACGCTGCCTACGTCACGACTTCCGGGAGCAGCAGCGCCCGGGAGAAACGGCCGAGGTGGGAACTCTCGCGCCTTCTCGTCATATTTGACGGGATGTTACGATAACAGTTGCCGCATGCCGGCGCCGCCGCCGCCGCTCGAGGGAAATAGATGTAAACGCAATACGCTCGTCGCCGCCGCCGCCGGGAGCGGATCCGCCTCCCGCGGCAGCGGATTTCTTCTCAGGTGTAAACGTACCATTACCCGTACAAAAAAATTCGAAGTAAAGAACCAAAATTAAGCGTTGACCAACGCGCGTGCAAGATGTCATTTGTTTAAGGCTTTTGCTATAGAACAGTTAATGCTGCAGACGCCGGCGGCGCCGCCGCACACGCGCGCCTTCCCCCCTCATCCCCCACACACACACGGCGTCCCCCCTGACATTGCGCAATGCCGCGCTAGAGTGCCTTCATACAAGCGCGCGCTTTTGCTTGAGTGGTGACCAGTGGGCGTCACGAGGGTCAGCGGCACCCGGGGCGGTAGCCCGCCGCGAACCCCCCCCCCGCTCTCGCGTGGCCCACTGCGACTTCCCCCCCGCCCCCCCGCTCTTGCGTGGCCTGCCGCGACTCCCCCCCCCCCCCCGCTCTCGTGGCCCGCCGCGAGCATCCCTGAGCCCTGCACCCGGGGCGGTCCGCCCCCCCGCCCCCCGCTTTGTGACGCCACTGGTGGTGACATCTCAGCCATTTCTACGCCCAATCGTTTTTCATGCATTTTGAAGTGCGCGCAATCCGGTGTCACTCAGCTCGAGCACGTAGCTTTGGCTAATGCAGAGACGCCATTTTAGCGCCCAGGTCACGCACCGAGTGCGCGAGAGCGTCACGCGCTGACACATTCAGGGCAACAATGGATGTCTTCACCCTGAGACAGACAGACATGTAGGCACCCTATGCCGCGCGCTCTTCGGCGGCCACCTGCCGAAGATCGCGCTACTGTTCTTATCAGTTGTACGTTCCGAAGAGGAGCAGCGGGAGTACGAGGAGCGTCGGCGCTTTCAGAAGCGAGAATGGGCACGCCGCCAAAGTGAAACCGCCGTTGCCGCTGCTCCCAGCCCGACATAGCAAATCCCACCAGGGACTTCCCTCTTCACGGGGTGGAAAGGCACTCAATTTCTTTTTACGCCCGAATCACGCGCTTGGAAGCACCCTGTAGTTCTCTGGAGCTTAAAAAGAACACAGATTTCCAGAGGAAAGGAAAGGTCGGCTGCTGGTGTGGCACGACACACGACCCCGCTCGGGAATGTTTCCGGTCGGTTCGGGACCAGCTGCTGTGGTTCACGGCAACGGAGCTTGTTGTTTCCGCGTAACCGACACGCACCAACCGGCGAAAACCTTATTCTTAGCGCCGACGCTGCTCGCGGTTCCAACACGGGCCTTGGGTTTCACGTACAGCACAGATTTTCCGCAAAGACGCGGGCGTCGCATAGAACAACCGTCATCATCATCATTAGCGTTGTGAGTGAATGGATGGATATTTGCAGTTACACCCCTTATAACGTACGGTAGCTTGCGCCACCTAGAAAGTGGGACGATCAAGGAGGTTAGAACTTAGAAGACATCACCATTAGACTAGCTCACGAGCAGCCATGGGGCTAGCCAACGTTGGGGCTAGCCTCCCGTCGTTCGATGCGTCGGACGGCTGCTCTGGACCTATGGTAGCTGCAGTCTATTCTACGAAACCAAAGGGAATCAAGGATGATAATGACAGATGATTGCGGTACAGCGCCGCACGACCGCTTTTGGCAAAAGCGAGCCGATCCACACAATACGATGAAAGAGTAGAAACGCAAGCGAACTGGTGAATGATTTCTATATTGTAACCCGCGAAAAAGCGAAACAAGCGCACACGCACAGACGCGCGTGGTTTGCTTTTGCCTCATTAATACCGTGCAGTACAGTACAGCCAAAGCTACAGGGAGAGAGAGAGAGCGTAACCCGACCTGTTCAAGAGGAGGGAAAGGGGGAATCCCAGCCCTTCTTTTCTTCCGTTCCTCCTTTTTCTCCTCTTGAACAGGTTGGCATCTTTGGCTGTACTGCACGGTATCAGTGAGACTTTGGAAAGAAAAATAACGGGGCCATATCTAATAAATCATATATGCTTCCGTAAATATGCACGCGTTGTTTGCGCGGCACGCCATGCTATCAAATTTCGAAACTATCAATGAGATTAAACGAGAGAATTGGCGCGCCCATCAAATTTCCCCGGTTTCAAACTTGCAAAAGTCTACAAAAATAGCATCAAAAGAGCAGAAACAAATGAGCATCATGAGCCGCCTTACTCAAACACAAAAGTGAAAAAAAAAACTTCACCGAAAAACGTTTTATACCTCACACACACACAAACAAAAAAAAATGAAAACAAATAAAGAATCTGAAGTTATTTTTCAAACTTCCAAAACGCTGCCGGCCGCAGCGCCACCAAAACCGCAGCGGATTTTCTGCGCCCAACAGCTGTAATTGGATAGCCGAGCAGAGCCGCGTAAGCACACAAGCCCGTAATCAAATACGCCCCAGGCAAAATGGTAAACAGCAGCAGAACAGGGCGGCTAAGCCAATCCAATGAAGAAAACAAAATGATAAACAAACCACAAAATATCGCTTGAAGTAAACAAAGCGAAAAGAAAAAAAACGTAAAGAGAAAAAATGTAGTAAACAGAAAAACGAGTCAGCGCTGATTAGAAGCCAGATCGAGTAATCCAAGCTGATGGCTCTTAGATTGATTTTAAACAGAAAAGGAGGAGAAAAGGGGCAAAGCACAGGCGAAGATCATGAATATTCAGTGTAACAAACACCTGAGACTGAGAAGACACATCCAAAAGCTTTATGTCATGATAAACAGTTACCAGCCAGTGAGCTTGTTGTTTTTATGTCCCCCTTTTTGAAGTACGGTATCATTACAGTATAAAGTGGAGATCCCACTAGGGTCAGGGGAAAATTACAGGGTGATTCAACATTTCGAGCCGCTCATTTATTAGTCCTCATTAATTAGGTACTTTCCTAAGCGTGTTGTATTTCCCCCGCGTGTTCTGAGATTTCCGGAGTGATCGATAATCCGTGTAAAAATCTATAAATAAAAAAATTACAGCATTATTTACACATTGTTGCAGTTATTGTCAAATAACGAAAAACAGAGCTGGCGGCTCGCGACGTCGTTTTGACAAAACTAATGACAGTGAGGGGAAAGCGTGCGCGATTGGTGCATTTGCGGCCGTACGCGTCACGAGCTTAGAGAAAAAAGAAAGAGAAAGAGAGAGAGAGAGAGAGAGAGAGAAAGAGCGACCGGATGGATGGATAGTG
Organism: Ixodes ricinus; assembly: GCA_037355805.1. Lineage (NCBI taxonomy): Eukaryota > Metazoa > Arthropoda > Arachnida > Ixodida > Ixodidae > Ixodes > Ixodes ricinus. The sequence goes on from JAZHYW010023393.1 coordinate 125,761, forward strand.
GCTATTCCCTTTGAATCGGAAGGTGACTTGCGCCACCTAGACAAGTAGTATTTTTTGTTCAACACTGAATTTTGAAAACGTCAATTTAATATCATTTAATCGATCCGTCCCTTGATTTTTCACCACCATTCCTCTAATCTTCTTTTACTGATTTATACCTCTCGAAGACGGTTTGTTCCACCGTTCTCCTCGAATCCCAGAGCCATGAGAAAGTCAGTCTCCCCGTGTGATGTACTTGGGCGGCCAAGCCCCTCACATTCCATGATGGCATGCTCTGGCGTTTCGACACCTTCCCACATACCGCGCATGTTGTATCCACCTCTTGAAATTTTGGCCCTGTACGTGCGGGTTCTCAAAACCCCCGTCCTAGCGTCAAACAATAACGCACTACCTCTAGAATTATCGAATATTCCTTCCTTTATAATATCAGTTTTCCCTGCCCTGTTCATTTCCAAAGCTGGCTTCCTCTGCATTCCCGTCTCCCACATTTCTCTCTTCCCTTCCCTTACAATATTCTTCACTGTTCTTACCCGCCCATCTTTCTCGGTGTTACACCAGTACCTTGACGCGAGTCGTCGATCTCTCCTCGTCCATTTCCCGCAGCCGTTCCTCAAATTCCAGTTAGCTCTCTGCCTCCCTCGCCTCGAACGACGACCAACCCATATCTCACTGTACACCTTCATAAGGGGTTTTCCATGGGCTCTTAGTGACAACCTGCCTACGCCACGCTGTTTGACCTCCAGTCTTGACTGCACCTCCGGCGTCATGCACAAGGCAGCATTTCCAAATGTTAAACCAGACACCCATAACCCTCTTCCAGATACCTCTCACTACCTCGTATCTGTTGAAATTCCATAATGCTCGTTTTTTTTTCTTCTCCATTTTTGATGCATTTCCTGTTGCCTTTAGCTGACAAATATTTTTCATGTTCTTAGAGGTATTGTGTGCCCTCGTTTAGCCACACTCCCAAATACTTGTATTGCTGTACTCTCGGGACTTTAAATCGTTGTACAAATAATAGGTTGTCCTGCGTGTCGTTATAAAAACCATAATTCCCGACGTTTCTGCACTAAATGCCAATCCCAGCTCGTCACTTTCCTGTCCACATGTATTCATCAATTCCTGCACATATCTACTGTTGTCTGCCATCAAAACGATATCACCGACATGCCTTAATCGCGGAATCATCTATCTAACTCTTTCTCCCTGCCTGAGGGAAAGGTTAAACCCACTGCCGCTCTTCTCTAGCCTGCGTTCTAATCCATGGAAATATGTGATTAACAGTGACAACGGGCACCCCTGTCTACGGCTATCGGTTGCATCTGTTCGCCTTCCCATGTTATTGTCACCTAAAATCCCTGTATGTCCCTTAACAAATTAATCCCCTCAGTTTCCAGCCCCGCTTCTCCTAAAATATTCCACAACTTATTATAGTCTACATTGTCGTAAGCTCCCTTGATATGTAGAAGTGCTAGCCAGATTGGTCGACTTTCTTTTTCTGCAATTTCAATGCACTCCGTTAAAGAGAATCTCTTCTCAGCCTTCTAAACACATTTTGTAGTTCACGTAGTATTTGTTCATTCTCCAATCAATCCTGTATTCTACTCTTCAGTATTTGCATTGCTAACCTGTATATGACCGACGTTACTTTTATTGGGTGATAAGACCCAATATCACTTTTCTTAGTAGAATGGACACTTGGGCAAGTTGGTATGAGTTCATTGTGAAAAACAGCGCGAAAGGGACAAGGACAAAAAGGAAAGACTACACAGGACAAGAGCTGTCCCCTTGCCCTCTATATTACGTTTGTATAAGATTCATTCTGCTTGGCCTTTAATTTCCTGGAACTCTCTTGTCACTAAAAAGCTTGTCAATCGCCTCTCGGAGCTTTATCATGGACTGTTGACCCAACAGCTTTACTCGTTCGATTGAAATACCATCTGAACCTGTCGACGTGCCGCCAGGGACTTTCTGCAATGCATCGTTTCCATTCTCTCCCAGTGATGTGAGAGCATTTCTTGTTTTTCCCCTGGCTTAGCTGACACAAATTGTCCACTCCGGGGATCTGCTTTCCAAACTTCGTTTTTATGATAAACCTATGTACTCAATTGCTGCTTCGCCTTCCAATTTATTTATTTCCGATATAATAAAAAAAAAATGGGCGCTTATTTCTTGTTTTCTTGCCTAGGGAATTTAGATGGTTCCAAAATTCCTTCGCTGCTTTCCTACACTTCTTGTTTATACTTTTGCCATCCACTCTGATCCATTTCTTCTAATTTCCTCGTTTATCATGACTGATGCCTCTATTCTAAGTCTTAAAAATTCTGCGCACCTTGTTTCTATGTCTTCCGGTGAGTACCCCCCTCCCCTCCCCTCCCCTTGCCTTTGCCTGCCTGTGCTCCCTTGACGCGTTCTGACGTCCTGTTTTCAACTCTCCTACCTCGTTGTCCCACCAACTGTTTGCTCTATATTTTTGTTTATCAACTCGCTTCCATCTAACCTGATACCTAATTCCTCCCTGAATAGTCTGACTAGATTTTCACACGTCCATTCTCCATCAGGTCGTTTCAATATGGCCTCCTCTGTGTTTCTAGCCGCCTTTTACAGTTGTTTTTCCGTGTAAGACGTTCTGTGCTCCACCTTATCTTCGACTAGCTCCCGTTCTGTACTGTCAAAACTGATCTTAATGCGCTTGTGGTCACTACCGAGGCTCTTCTTCCCATCCTCATATATTTCCACGTAAGGCAGTAATCTATTGTGGACTGTCGGTTACCTCACTCCCATGTAATTTTTCCTTCGCATTTCTCTCTGTTGTTAACCACCACTAAGTCATGCTCCTCGCAAATATCCCTTAACATGTTTCCTGTCATGTCCGTGTATCCACCCACACCCTCCAAATGAGCGCTCATGTCTCCTAATATCAAAACCTCATGATTATCCGCCAGCTCTCTAATATCTCGCGATTTACAGTCCAGCGTTTGCCTGTTGAAACCCTTAGCATTACATCCCGTCCAAAAGTAAACAAATCCCAAAATGACACGTTCTTCCGCTATGCTACCTTTGAGTCAAAGATAGTCTGTGCAGTTATCACTTAATCTCACCCAATTGTTCGATTTTCTCAAGAGGGCTCAGATTCCATCCCCTTTTCTTTGTCCTTCTGTTCTATCACACCCTTCCCACACAAAGTTAGGGTTAATTTGAGACTGCTCCGCATCTCTAAAGTGTGTTCCTAGAAATCCAAACACACTAATTTTTTACTGCTCTACTTGTTCAATTCCCTCCCATTCTATCCTATTTCTACCGCCCTTCATGTTTACATAGTTTATACTCGCTTCTCCTTTGAATTTTCTTTTTCGAGTTCTATATATTTTCTCAGATTCATCCCCCTCCCAGCTCCGACTTCTAGGCTTCGTCCCTCAAAATCCTGCGTAAATTAAAAAAAAAAAAAACACGCCGTCCTGCATTTAGTTTTTTGACCCACCCTCCATCCGGTGTGCCCATGGTAGTGAATACCGTCTGCGACAAATGGACCGGCAGAAGCTGGCTGGTAGACCTCGCTGTACCACCTTCCTCTCCGTTTTGAAAGTCTGCCCCTGAACCTCCGGAATCGTGCGCATGACAATTTGGACCCCCTCAGCCGTCGCCCTCGGTTTCCACACCCCGGCTCCAATTTGTCTCCCCAGGTGTCTCGATCGAACTTCCCAGCAAAAACGTCGCTCAGCCCAGCCTGTACCACCACCAGGTACTGCCCGTGTCCATGCGTCCCATAGGTGGTTGTTCGCCCCCTCCGTAACATCTCCCGTGCAGGTTCCCGGGTACGCTTGCACCGTGACCGCCCCATGTTCCTCTACTTTCCAAGCGAGACCATGCTTTGCACCTGTTCACGTTTGAACTTCCCACTACAAGGCCTTCTCCTCACTTGGCACCGCTCCAATCGAGCCGCCTGCCAACAGCCCTACCTGGTTCACCGCGCGTGTCCACTTTCTACTCATCTGACCGTCCTGCGTCAGCGCCCTCGCAGAGCTTCGTCTACTCTACAGCCATCGTCGTCGTCCTCATCCCCGTCGCCCACGCTGGTGACGAACCGTTCCTTGTCATCGTGCTTCGTCTCAGCTTGTCCGCCATTACCGTTCAGGGTGACCGTCTCTGTCCGACTCCCCTCTTCGTTCTTTAGACTCTCCTTTGTTTCCTTCTCAGTTGACTCTCCAGTTCTACAATGCGCGTTACCAGGGTCGTGCTCTCGGCTGGGAGGGCGCCAGGAGAGCGCACGACACCAGAGCGCTGACGGCAGAGCGTACGACAGGAAAATGCCGCGTCACGAGAGCGCTGCACAACAGCTGCAGTCACTAAGGCCTTTCCCAGTGGCTGGACGTTCAAGTATCGGATTTCCTTCATGTGGTAACTGGTTTGTTATACATTGAATTAACTGTTTCAGCGACAGCCAGCACTGCACACAGTATGCGAGTACGGCTTCATATTTAGTCATTAATCGTAGGAACGAACGGACTGGTTTCTAGAACGTTCCAAATTCGACGTTTTCCTGACGCTTGCCAGAATTAAACATGATAATGATGTAACACCTGCGCGAACGATAGGCTCCGGTAGCCTTACTTTCAGTAAAGAACTAAAATGTTTAATCCTCGAAAAAAAAAGAAAAAAGCTCATCGTCAAAACGATTTTTTGTTTCACCGATATTGATATGTACACCGAATTTTCGTTTCTGGGGGACAGAAATGAGAAGTGGAATTGTCTCGAGGACGAAACTAGTGACCAACTTCAAAAGTGACTATGAGCGGCAGCGATGACAACTGCGCGGTAATGTATTGAGTAAGAATAGATAACCTGAACAAAATAAATTATATTAAATGGTGTTACTGCAGACCTCTGCGTTCAACATGCGTGTGCCACTTCGCCCAGCTTAATTTGTCGCACAAGGCTGCTTTCATTTCAACTCAGTGCACACTTAATTCAATCAAATGATTATTTCATCTCAAAATTGGTCGTCACTTAAACAATTAAGCAATAACCTTGACCGATTGCGTACGTGGTACTGCGTTCTACGATAGCTCGCATTGTATAGCTGTGTCAACACTTTCATGTATTTCGCCGTTCATTTAATAGGACTAACATTTTGAATTATACCGCGTTCCAGTGATGTGCGTGTGCCTTTATCGGCTTCTGTCAAAAGGATCATCTTTCCTCCATTGAGCTTTTCTTCTGAGCGTTTTTTTGAAGACGCGTTTTGTAATTTTCTCGGGTTCCATCAGACCCCAATATCGATCATTCCCAAGACGCGTAGATGCGCTCTCGTAACGCGCGCTCTAATGACACGCGCTTTTCTGTCGTGGGCTCTGGTGTGGTGGCGCTCTCCTGTCGCGCGGTCTCCCGTCGGCGCTCTAGTGTCGTGCGCTCCCGTGTTATACAATCCTCTCGGCTTCCACCCTGTCTAGGCGCGCACCGCACAACCTCCATAGAAAGCCTCCTGCATGCCCACGCTTCCCCGGCACTCTCGAACTCGTTTCCGCCCACACTGTACCTGAACGCCCTCCTTCGTCATTCCTCCCTACTCCCGGAGCCCGCGCTGATCTCTTAGCCCAACACGGCAGAAAGCTCGATCACGTGGTACACCACGTCGTCTGCTGCTTTAAATCTAGTTGATTTCCCCTCTCTTTACGTTATACCTACTCTATGTATGGGAAATGGACAAAACGTATACGTGCCGTTCTCCCCACGTGTCTATTCTCTATAGGGAGCATTCACTGGACGCCATATTTAAGGTCAATGTTTAGAGCGCATGCTCAGAACGAGCTTACATTAATAGCCTGCTAAGACAAGCAATCTTGATGGTGTGGAATGCACGTTGCAAAAGGACTGTGGAGAGCTCGCTGTCAGCACGCGCTCAGTAACCACGCACACAGATATGGCCGCCAGTGAATACTCCTATACAGCGCAGAGATTCATCACGCCAGCCATTCAAACAAAGTCCCGTGGCTCGTCAGGTGGCACCGTCGATGGACTCTCGTGCCTACAAAAAGTAAATAAACCACTAAATGCTACCCTATCCCTGTCCCTACCGCTACCAAAATCTACCGTCACCATCCCATGCACAACTATACTCTGTTTCACTTTATGATGTACCGCAGGAAAAGCTACAACCGCGAGCTCCTTGCTCGGGGCACATCTTGGCGGCACAAGCTCTCGTGACTTAAGAGCGGGTGCCAACGCTATGAGCTCGCGCTTCTAGCCTTCGCTGCGGTACAACATAAGGTGAAACGAAGTATAAACAAGACAAGAAAATTAAAAAAACTTGGTTTTGCTGCGTCAATTATTGGAGTTGGCCATTGTTTCGGGCACGTACTACAATGAGCACGTGCTGAGCACGAGGGTTGCCCCAGCGTTCAGTGGGAACTCGGCTTCGCTCGCGTAGAAGAGGATCGAGTGCTGTTTCAGTGCTCGGCTAGCAGTCGCGTCCAATCGCATGCGGCATGCTTCGTGCCCAAGAAATGGCGACCCCTACACTCTTAATCTGGGGCCGGCAAACGTCACGGCCATAGCCGTGACGTTCAACGTTTTCAGGACTTAGCCGCGAACTGATCCGGCCCCGTCAAAGTTGCCGTGTACAACGTCACGGCTGCTGTTCGCCCCTTCCCTCTTTGATGGTGCGAATGGCTATATAGGTGGCTCCGTAGGCGGCCCTGTGATTTTTGGCGGCCCGTTTGTGCAGGGCCGGCAAAAACGGGCCGGCTATGCGCGTAATAGCGGAAAAAAGACTCTGCTTTCCGCTAGATGGCGGCAGTTGCGGCCACCCAGCGTGCCCCGCGGGCGCAGCCAGCGCATTTCTCTTCTCGTTGTGCAGGGGCGACGAATTTTGAAGGTACGAAGTACGAATCTAATCGGAAGCATCTGCGGGTGACGTTTGTTTTCTTATCATGGTGATGGAAGCCTATGTTAGAGTGTGCGCCGAAGCCGCGGGACAGTGAGTTAGTTCTTCAGGATGCTCACGCCGAAGGATATCAAAGGCGGGCGGTGTAACCATGACGGAACATGTGAATTCGATGGCTTCACACGGCCCGCTGATCTGGCGGCACGACCAGCACGATCACCACTTCTGGGCCAACTTGGCTGGTGCTATTACTGCGGGCACAGTCCTCTTCAGCACAACCGACTGGGTAATTATATATCTCACTGGTTAATAACGGAATAGAGTCAAGTGTTGAAAGAATTCCTAACTAGTAACTTTTGTTCTCGTTAACAGAGGACTTCTTGGACCCTCTCCTGGATGATACAGGTATCTATACGCCATATTTTTGTATTCTAAGAAGCACGTTTGAAATCACCTCTTTTCATATTATTCGGATACCGGCTGGCGTCGCCGGTGGAAAGCGGAAAACAGGTTTACTTCATTTCACCTTAGCATGGACTTACCACAACGGCTACAAGCGCGGACTCTTCGCGTCTGACGCCGGCTCGGATGCGCACAAGCACTCGTGGAGGGTGACAATTTTTAAAGTTCTCGGGTCACAGTCGCAGCCCTTACGGTTTGCCTATGGTAAGCTGAGGCAGATAAAGCTAGCCGGTTATGCCTCAACGGTGGCCACCAGCATTTTCCAGCGACAAGGTGTAAATAGTTTATAGGGGGTGCTTTTTCTTGCCGAAGTGTCCGCCGATAGAGCACGGCGTATACGGCGCACTCATCAGCTTGCCGTCCGAGGTATATAGTCGTGCGTCTCGGCCGGCGTCGACGATCGCGTTGAGCAAAGGAGGACGGCCACACAAGGAACATTTATACTAAAATTGATGATGAATGTAACATCTACAATACACTAAGTTTGTCCTTGTGCGTGCACCCTTCTTTGCTCACGCGACCGTTGACGTCGGCCGAAACGTTCTTTCTGTGTGAATGAGCCTTCAGGGGAGACTCGCGTCCCTGCGCTAGACGTCCAAGCGTGACATGTGAGGACAGTCTCCGCCCACCGCGTCGCAGCCTACGACGTACCGCTGTCCGCAGTGAAGGGGTGCCACACTGATTGCTTTAAAGCATGTTAAGCTTTAATCGGTACGCGCTCGGAAGCGAGAAAGACAGGCAGGCGTTCTACGCACGCCCGAGCAAAGAGAATATACTCGGGTGTCTGTGTCTCGGATGGCTTCATTCCAGCTGTCGCTGTCCACCATCTTACGCAGAAATCTTACCAATTTTTTATAAGTTTGTGCTCATGATGTAACGAAGTATACATGTTAGATCTTATTTCAGGCACAAAGTTAAAGTCGAATTTGGATTATTTATAAAAAAAAAAAAGATTTGTGGTGGTGCAACTGCGCGAACCGCAAGTTGCACACATTTTTGTCCTCATGTTATTAGAAATTGAAACGTCTAAGGCGGAAACTAACCTTTTCCAACTTATCGGAGGTAGCATGCCTGACTCCTTTCTATTTCCCTACATCTTAAGTAATGCAGTATAACTTTTGGTGACACTCTAAGAATAAGCTTTTATTGGGCTAACTGAATTTAGGAAATGTATTGTGTTAAACAATATTTTTGAAAAAAGTCGAACTATCTGTTTTACAATATTTGACGCAGTTTAGCAAGGTGTTTACCCTGACCTGACCATAGTTTTAAATTTAGTAATTACAAAAAGTTAATTATTCAAAATCTTTGACACCATAATTATCCAAACGTCAAATTTTATGAATTTTCATATTAAACAAAAATAGCTGTTTATGTGCGACGTGTAGTTTTTGAGCAAACGATTAAGTCGGTGTTTCATGACGCAGCCTGTATGATATAACCATGAACCTGTATATCCTGGCAAGTGGACAGCCTCAGCTCCCCTTCCTGGTGGCGTCGAAATTTACTGGTTTGTTCCCACTCTGCAAACTGCCACCAAAGCTCTATTCATATGACGTCAGACTGCTTTTTAATGTCCAGTAACTAAACATAAGCATGGCCGCCGAGAGCAAATGCGGTTATCTAATTGGCGAATTTGTTTTCGCTTATTTTGTTTTCCGCAGAGCTCACGAATAAACGTTTTGTTAGCGGCCATGTTTGTGGCCGATGACTCAACATCTGTATAGCCTCTAACATCCAGCAAGCTACTTTCTAAAAAACCAGCTGTTTGCTAAATTTTAAAACGTAATTAAGATACAAGACATGTTCTTTCTCCCTTATTATCTTATAATGAAATGCTGAAAATTCTTAATCGCAGCGGCATCATGCCTTGATGACAGAGGCAACTGGCCTTCGGACGTGCCGCGGACACCCGTCTTGTGGCACGAAGCTCCGGCAGACTGCAACACAGTTGGCTCGGAGAGCGCACCTGCAACTGCGGCGGGTCCTAGTTCACCAAGTGTGTCAAGCTGAAAGCAACGGCCATGCTTCCACCAAAGTTTCAGCAAGTGACAAGTTTTCATATACTTTTCTATTTTATTGTTTGAATGTGGTATTTTTTACAACAAAGCACCACCTGTATCTTCAGCTCTGCATCTAATTTAAACAAATAAATGGATTGTATACCTGCGGACCACTGTTCTTTCAAATGTTTAGAATCCATCGGCCTTGCCCTTGAAACAATTCCTGTATATTTACTTTCCCCTAGAGCACTCGGGAAGTGAATCGCTAAAGTATACAAATTGAGCTTGGTAATGATTTTCCGATATATTTTGCGACTCAAAAATAAAGTTGCGACGTGACTATGTGCATGACGTCTTACAAGAAGACGTCAGGCTCAGTGCCACGTCACAGCTTCATTTTTACGGTGAAATTTTCCTGTACTTCTCATTTGCCTGGCTTTCTTCGTGCATCACAGTCCTGGACCCTTCGAGATACTCTGCGGGGGAGTGGACGACGGGACATTTTTAGAGCCAGCAGAAAACGGGCCACATAGAAAACAGGCCAGCTAGAAAACGGGCCAGCTATAAAACGGGCCACCTAGTACACAGGCCAGCTAGAAAACGGGCCAGCTAGAAAACGGGCCGGCAAGATCCAACTTGTCACGGCAAATTTTGGGGCCACCTAAAAAGGGACGGCAAACGGGCTGGCAATTTTAGGTGGCCCCAAAATTTGCCGTGACAAGTTGGATCTCATTTGTCACGGCTATAGGTGGCTCCCTAGGTGGCCCCAGATTAAGAGTGTAATGTTGCTTGCACAGACATTTGAAAAGGGTCTATACTGCTCACTTTATACTTTCCAAAAAAATAAAAAGGCAATACAAACATTTTTGTCTTTGTGTGTGTGTGTGTGTGTGTGTGTGATGTTTTTATTTTGTAACCTCCAATGTCGAAATTTCTAGAGTGCCTTCATACACAGCGCGCTTTTGCTTGAGTGGTGACATCTCAGCCATTTTTACGCCCAATCGTTTTTTTTATGCATTTTGAAGAACGCTCAATCCGGTGTCAATCAGCTCGAGAGCGTAGCTTTGGCTAATGCAGAGACGCCATTTTAGCGCCCAAGTCACGCACCGAGTGCGCAGAGCGTCACGCGCTGAACATTCAGTGCAACAATGGATGTCTTCACCCTGAGACAGACAGACATGTAGGCACCCTAGAAATTTCGAAGTACGCACGCCACCTAACTACATACCGGGCGTGTCTGTGAATGATTTAAAACAACCCTAAAAACTACGGCGTTCAAGAAAAAAGAATAAACGCAACGCTTTTGGGAACTAACTTGCCAGACACGGCGGACGCAAGTATTGCACGCGCATACACACATATATAGTCGGTGACAGGTCAAGAACGAAGTGGAAGCTCCTCCCACCCTTCCCACTTTAGCAGAGCAAACGGTGGGGAGGAGGTCGCCTCCTCTCCACCGTTCGCTCCGCTGAAGTGGAAAGGGGTGGGAGGAGCTTCCACTTCGTTCTTGACCTGTCACCGACTATAGTCAGCTACCTAAATTTACTATTTAACCGTTTGATTAGTGAAAATAAACGTATGGTTCCAATTAGAAACTTGCTGGGCGTCATCGAGAACCCCTAAATCGGTCAATTTTAGGAAACTTGAAGCACCTGTGAAGCACATGTGCTTTGAGTTTTCCTAAAATTGACTGATTTAGGGTTCTCGTTGACGCCCAGCAAGTTTCTAATTGGAACCATACGTTGATTTTCACTAATCAAACGGTTAAACAGCAAATTTAGGTAGCTGACTAATGTGTGTATGCGCGTGCAATCGCTTGCGTCCGCCTTGTCTGGCAGTTAGTTTCCAAAAAAGAGTTGAGAAAGCTTAGGCGATAAGAGAAACCTCTGCGCTTTCACATGGCCGGCCTTCAGTCTGCTGAACGGGTGGAAACTTTAGCGCAGTCCTCCATGCTTCACATGTGCTTGAAGTTTTCTTAAAATTGAATGATTTTGCTAATTAGTGCGTATTTCGCAATCTGTGACGTTTAGCCATGTGCGTGGCTAGCGTTTTTTTTTCCCGAAAACGGTTTCTTGTTTTTCTCAACCACCCTATTTGTAGTTATTTTCGTAAGTATCCCCAGAAACACCCGGTATATACGAAATGTTACTCCTCCTTGAAATCGGGGAATTTACAATGACTATGGTAGTCGGAATTTCATATGCCAGTCAGGATAATAAAGCGAACAGAAATGACGGGAGACAATTTATTTACGCTTGGCTTTGGGCAACGTAGTTTGGTGACTTAGATATCATTTGGACTTCGATTTCTGAGCCCTGATCCCAAATATACACCAACAATAACTTCCGTTTCATTCCTTTTTTTCCTTAAATAATCACCGATTCTCCAGGCCGAAATGAAACATGCCAAAAGGAAAGGACACAGAACCGGATAACCCGGTTAATCTTGGCGACACGCTCCTTCACCTCCCCCCCTCCACCACACACACAGGCGAGCATGCACAAACACGCAAGCGCACACAGACGTACGCCCAACACACATACATACACACAGAAAGAAAACGTTAAATGAATCCTGCCGAACATCTCAGATGATCAATTCTTCGCCGGGCGTCTCCCGACACACATAACGAAGTGATCGCTGGCCCAAAGACAAAAGAAAGAAGAAAAGGAAAAGATGCCGATGGCGTCATCCCCAAGTGATCAGGGAGGAGTGTCCGCCCAGCACTTAATTAAAGAGCAGAGTGCGTCTGTTCGTCGCCGATGGCATCCCACCCAAGGGTGGCACGTGGTACAGCCTGGTCTTTTCCCCCTCCCTTCTCTCCATGGCAGCGAAAGAAAGAAGGGCCTCTTTTACGACGGTGTACAGGTACAGCTAGACGTGCTAGAGGATGGAGGACTGCTGTGACCCAACCCAAGCTCGAATGCAAACAAGACTAGAAAAAAAAATGCTTTGACGTAGGCGTGATCAGGCAAAATGCGTTTCAAGAAAGAAAAAAAGAAGAAGAAGCTAGAAACTACGTTTTCAAATAATTGAAAAAAGGCAGCGCACGAGGATGATAATAATAATTGTGTGTTGTTTAGACATAGGGAAGTTGGTGAGCCCCACTGGGACATCATGGTGTCTCAGCTGTAGATGAAACATTTTTCCTGTGCGGTAACACTCTGGGGTCTGTAAAGATACACGCCGGCACGAGGCGGATAAATTCCTCCTCCTGCTCTTCGGCGTGCGCATCACGTGGTAACAACGTCCCGCCTTTGCGCGGGGCCGCGCCGACGTACACGTCCCCCAGGGGGACGGGGAAAACTTTGCTGGGGCTGCGCAGTTGGCGGTATTTTGTTCGCGCGTCTGGCAACTTTACAGATATTTTTGCTCAGCGCGATACCGGCGCTGGCGTCGGGATCGCCACGGCTCGAAAAGTTTCGCTTCGGGCGCTCAGTCTAGGGCAAAACCAAAACTATCTGCTAGAGAGGGATGGCAACGCTGATATCAGCTGTACCGGGCCGCGACATGACGTCACGGTGGTGCCTGTGACATGCGGTACAACGTACGGAGTCAACTGCAGCCCCACCGCAACGGGACGTCACGGTGGTGCTGCGCTTGCCACCCGCTAAAAAGCAGCTATACTCCATTTCGCAAGCATCTGCAGCGCATATACAAAGGCAAGGGCACGAGCGCGTGGCCTTGGAAAGAGCCTCCTATGCACCAGTTCTCGCAAAAGCATTCTGCTGAACCGTGCCTTTGTCTTTACTGTAGACAATTCTGAGATAGAGTACAGTCGCATCTATAAAATCCGTTTTAGTGGGGTACGGGGCTTCACTTTGACGAAATATTTCGGCTGTGATCGTATTTCGTGCCACTCAAGCGACACATCTAGTTTGGTTTCGTTTTCGACCGGAATCGAATCAGCCCGCGCTTTTGGGTCCCGAGCACGTGCCACGCGCGGAGAATCGCGAACTCTTTCGCCGCAGAGAATAAAGGTCCCTCGGCTAAAGGTATCAAAGACGCACACAAGCGTCGACTCGCAACCCCGGTGCGCTCTCAATTAACGTAATACACGAAAAGGAAGGAGGAAGGGCTCCCATAGCGAGCGCCATTTCATCCTGGTGCGCTGGTTTCCTCCTTTTGTCTGTACCGTCTGTCAGCTCGGCCAGCTTACTTTGACGTGCTTGTGATAACGCGAAATGAATTTCGAGAAAAGAAAAGGTCGTTCTATGAATCTCTTGGCCAAACTTCCAAAGTGTCTGAGGGCGGTCTTAAAACTCCAGTTTTGGATATTTTGGATTATTTGTCATTTCACCATGCTGCAAAAAAGACAACCAGCTACAGTGAAAATAGAGACTTGGCTGGTCGGCTTTTGGTGGGGCAAGGCGAGATAGATTAAATGGTCTCACGCTTTGCAGTGTGTGGTTTGAATTTAACAAATTACACACTATAAAGCATGATACCAGAAAGGAAAATAACATAGCAAAGCATCCGTAAACCACCTCGCTGCCCATTCCGCTAACTCCCTAAACTAGGTCACAAGGCAGTCCGCCTCCCAAAATACCGAAGCCATAATCGCCAACAAGAGGAATTTCCAACGTCTATCGGTGGTGACGACTATGGCTGTTTGGTGGTGTCCACAGGGAGAGTAGTTACAGGAGCAGCTTTTATCTCGGGGAACTAGGGACACACCTTTAAAGAGGGAAACTAGGTAGCTACCTAGGGGAGAACCGTACATTCCGAAGTGGAAGCGGCACTTTCAGGCGAAGAACTTGTCAAGAGGAGGAACATTAGAGCAGGAATAATTCCTTGAAAACAAACGTAAACAGGAAGGCAACTTGACTAGAGAAAGAGAGGTATTACCACAGGACCAACATTCTCAGAGAAAGACCAACGTTACGAGATGAAGCATATGTCATGTCAACGTTTCGAAACACTTCCCACGGGAGGAACCTCCCGAGAGAAATAACTTTTTCGGAGGAAGAACGTTTCGAGGGAAAGAAAGAGAGAGGGGGAAGGGCTCGGAGGAAGGACACAAGACTAACTACGTTTCCAGAAGAGCAACTAGATAAAGAAAACATTGCCAGGTGAACAACTTGTCAAGAATCATTAACACAGCAATAAAATTCCTATAAGACAATAGTTCCAAACAAAAATATGCCAAAAAAAAAACAACGAGAGAAGGAATCTTTTGTCGACGTTACCACAAGACTAACTTGTGAACTCACGTTCCAATATGAAGACCACCGCTACGACATGAAGGACATTCCAAGAGGAAGAACAATTCGAGACGAAAGACTCTTCAAATATAAGGTGGACACTCCTAAACACAGCATCTTCCAGGGACTGAAAGTAGGAATGCCTCCTTCGACAAAAATAGGCAGAGGAGGCGCTTACCGACGACTCGGGAATCCGCGGCCGCGACCAGCATAGCGTCCTGGGCGGACCCGAACTGACCTCGAGACTCCGACTCGACGAGCAGACGACGGAGGGGGAACCGCCGCGGCGCGGGAAGTACCGACCCCTAGCGGCGCGGAATGAAAAGGACAAGTCTCATGGGGAAGAGAACGGGAGGTCGAGGCTATTGGGGACGCTCCGCCGCCTCCTTCTTCTCTTCCTCTCAGCGACGCCGCGGGGCTGGTAGCGCCTCCAGGACGATCTCAAATCCCGCCTTCGATCGATGACCCACAATCGGGAAGGACTCTTTTGGGGACGAGGGACGCAAATGGTCCACGGTCGGGTGCATCGATATGCTCTTGTTTCATCCAGTTGATCGGCTTGGCGTGAACGGTGGCCAAATAAAGCGAGGGCTTTTGATCTTCGGGAGAAGAGGGACACAGAGACTGGGGGAAAGCACAAACGTGCAAGTCATGCCTGTCCCTTTTTGTCTGGTCCCAGCCCGACTTTTCTAAACATTGTGAAAACAATAAAAAAAACGCCTTCACACCATCGTGGCGATGGACGCGACCAAAAGCATCGGCGGGGTCGCCTTTCCTAGTTTGGCCAAACAATCGCTATGACGTCTTAAAAGGGATACTTCACGGAGATCAGACTGTCAACGTTTCTCGGTGTTGGCTTCAGAATGCTTCCATCTTGCCTTTTACACACACGGTCGAATTTGTCCTTTGAAACTGAAGTGGCCAAGATCCCAACTCGTAACGTCACGGAGAGGGGAGGCAAATCTAGGTCGTGACGTCACGGACAGGAACCATAAGAGTGCACTGACGTCACATCAACCGCCATAGTGGTGACCTTCCTGCCGAGCGCGTACCTTCTGACAGCACACATTTCGCACTGCCGAATCAGTTTTTCTCCGAAAAAACGAGTACGAATGACAACGAGCATGGCGCGATGACGTCAAAACCATGCATTATATAGCGCGCGCGCAAGCAAAAGCGTCGATGTGGTCGGCGTTGGCCAAACCAACGTCTTTAGTGGGATTGCTTTCATCGATCGAAACCAAGAATAATATGCCTCGCAGTCAACTTTGACGCCAATCAAACGGCCGCCCAGCAGACGCCACCGGCGAGCTCCGAAGAAGAAAAAAGGGACCAAGCCTAAGGTTCCGCGTTCCCGATCGTAGTATTCCGTCGTCGACAACATCACCGGCTTCCTTCGGCATTTTACCAACACCGCAGACGACACTAGGAAGTTTTATTAGATCGTTACGATGACTCCCATCACAACACGCTATTGGGCAGGAGATCGAACTATAGGGGGCGCTTTGACCCGTTTGTTGTCCCCATACTCGGTGTTTACTCAACAGAAGGCCTGTGCACATGCCCATGAGGCCTTATGGGCTTGTCCATGTCATCTTCTACAATAGAGCGCGGGGCACAGTTTAATGTAAAAAATACTAACAATCGACGAAGCGACGTTAAGTGACGGATCTATCCTCAGAGAATGCGAGCTTGACCCACTTCGGCTTTTGTGCTGAGCTGGGACCGAGCATGCTGCATTGTTCATGTAGGCCGGAGTGGAAACAAAAGAGCCCCTTCTCCCCCTCACCGGAAAACACGAACTCCAGCCGAACGCTGACGCCGCGTTCGGTTATGTCGGCCGAGCGCTGAGTCATTGTATTTGTTGTCCCCATCCGTGTAGTTCTAAAGTGAACCGCTTGGGGCGTCACGGTCGTTCCTCCTCCCCAATACTGCTCCGACGCCTGTGCGCCTGCATCGTATCGCGATCGGAGGTATCGGAAAGAACTACTAAAACTCCCTACAAAATGAAGATACCGCATACGTGCTAGAGAAAATGGTGTCCAGCGCCACCGCAAGGTCACAGACGGCTTTTTGAAGTGCGATTTCACGTAGTTACCGAAACTAGTTGAATCGGAAATGGCGTAAAATGCAATTTCACCCCCGCCTTTTTTTTTTTTCTTTCACTTCCGGTAAGCCGTGTTCCGCCATATTGATCGTCTGTCACTTTCCCCATATGTTTGCGTGCAGGCGATTAGTTATCGACGTCGTTTTTCGGCGTCGTTGAACGCACAAGCATAGCGAGTGGCTGCATCGACGACCCGACTCGATAAGTTCGACCACGGTCGTGTTTGGACCGGAAAAACAACCACGCTTATTGAGTGTTTTTTCTTTTTAAGTCGTTCCGGTTGCATTCTTTGGGGACATAGCCACCGACGAGTCGATCTCTCGATCCGAAGGCGATGCTGCTTTGAGTCGCCGACCGCTCCAGCAGTGGACCACGATGCGACAGAGCTCGACCGAGCTGGAAAACACTGCCTCCGCGCATATATAGAGACATATAACACTGGTTCTTGCGGACTCTACACCGGGTGCAAACTATACGGTATATACGATTCCCTCAAGATAAAATAATTCCTAAAGAGCGCGGAACGAAAAAAACAAAACAAAACACAACAAGAAGAAATGTTCCCTGTTCCTCGAGGCAAAAGGAAACCCGAGAAGGAGAGGACGCAATAGTAATAATAAAGCCCGGAGGAGTCAGTTCTCATTTCGCCCGATGCAAGATTGACCTAGTTGCCTCGGGCTTTCGGAAGCGAGCACACTCCGCCACCGTGCCGACCACCGATAGGCCGACGAGGGAGAACAAAACAGTTGAAAACAAGTTAAAAAACAACAAAACAAACCTTGATTGGTCGGCAGATTATGGAGGAACGGGAAGCCGACCTTCATTGGCGATCGAGGGCAACGCAGTTGTGCCTGTCTCTTTTGTCTTCGGAGACCAGAAAGCCGCGTACGGATTCCACTGCTCCACTTTCAGAGCCTCTCTCCGACTTGTAGGCGCTTCGGCTTCTTGGAGGTTTTCTCGTACAATGTGCGACACTGCTAGCGCGAACAAGGAATCGCCGTTTTCGTGTTTGTTCTTTTTTTTTCTCTCGTTTACTCGCTGTATTATTTTCTGTTCTGTCAGTAAACTACTATACTCGTTTTCCCCTACAAAAGCGTAGTAAAAAAGAGAAATTCCGGCTCTTCGCGGAGCATTACTAATTACCCCCTTTATGTAGCAAATAAAGATATATCTTGGTGCAATTTAGATTAGGTATATGTTATCTTATCAAGGCGTGCACGTTTCAAACGCCAAAAACGTTGCTTCTTCCTTCTACAACCAATTTTTTTTAAGAAGAACTAGCAAACTTTCACGAGGTGAAAACGAGCACACTATGGCTGAAAGCATATATACGGATAGAAACGTAGGCAGAAGAGGAGACCAGAGAGCGCACCTTCGCATTAATTGCGTTATCCCGCCGAGGCTGTAGCTGCCCTTGTCTCTGCTCGCCGTTCGAACACGTCCGAACTGCGAGGGGACACAAAGGCAAATAGCTTGGCGTCTACCATAGCCAGTGTTGCCATTTTAGCGATTTTGTCGCTAGATTTAGCGATTTTCTATACCTTTAGCGACGGATTTTCTTAATTTTAGCGACTAGCGACTTTTTTTTTAGCGACTTTGGTGTTCAACCGTAATCTTGTTATTTTGAACAATTTTAGAGATGCTCGCGGGCTAAACCCTTTTGCTTCTCTAGCCGAGTTTGCTTTGGATATATGCTCAATTTAGCGGCGCGCTTAAAGAGAAATGTCAATACCGTCAGCACCGCAGGACCGTCTCGCCCACTGATCTCCACTAGACCGGGGGCTGGCTGGCGCATTGCAGCAAGGAGCATGCAGTGATTGGTGCTGCACGCGCCGCACGCCGCTGGTCCTCAGCAGTGCTAGCGCTGGCAAGGCTTTGTAACCCTAATCCGAGTGGCATGGTTGCGACGCGCGTCTGTCAGGGCTTGCTTGATCATTTACTGCGAATGTTCCCTACAGGAAAGGCGCGCAGCGTGTGGCGCAGTGGGAACGCCAATCGCGGCATTCTCCGTGATGCTATCGAGGTAAGCCAGTCAATGGTCTATTGCCGGATCGCGCTTCCCGCTTCGAGCCCAGTGCGCGATATGTCCACCGGTTCGAACGCCTCATTCTCTTCGGATGCACGCAGAAGGGGCGTGTCAAGGCGGCGGTCACAGTGACCTTTAAGCCTCTGTGTCCACGATGACCGACAGCACGGCAACCATGGTAGGCCTGTCGCAGGCCCGACTGCGCGGGAGCATAGCATCGTAAGCTGGCCGACGGTGGCTTCACTTGCGCCCGACTGCGGGGAGCAGCTATGCGCCATCCAGCCACCTGTCAGTAGAGATCAGTGACGCCGCAGACCATCTCCCGCGCCCACGTACCCACGTGCCAACGTTGCCACGTGCTCTCCGCCAAACGTCGTCTATACCGCCAGCCAAGAGCGCAGCCGCTTCGCCAGCCTCGCTGCATCGTTTCGGATTCGAAAGCTTCGGTTCGCAAGCTTCGATCCCGAGATGCCGAAGCGGGAAGTACAGCCAGAAATTCAGAGATGAATGGCTCAAGGATCCTATGCCGTGCAAACTGGCTGGTTTGCAAGACCAAGAAATGTGGGACGAAAGTTGCCGAGTGCAAATATTGCAGTTGGTGAACTTGGGACCAAGTACTCCGATCTCGGGAAGCACCGGCCGACAGAGAAACACAAAATACCGGAGATATGATTATTTGAGATTCACTTACTTTAAAAGGGTTGTATACAAGCTTTTGGGGAATTCAGCGAATATTTTAGCGACTTCCTGGCGAATCTAGCGACTGTTTAGTGACTTCCTCGATCTCTCATTTAGCGGCGCCCGCAAAAAAAGTTGGCAACACTGTGGCAGATCGCCACGAGAAGCGGCCGCCGAAGTGGGAAAAGGTGGAGCGAGCAGACAACGGATGACGAGGAGAGCCACGTGAATCGGCGCTCCGCCGAGGCGAGACGCCTCGTCACGGCCTCTCCCGAGAGAACAAGTGTGCTTCGGGTCCTCAAGCCGCTGCAAAAGCTGTGCACTGACGTCCAGCCCCACGGAGAAACGGCTCTGTGATGCTCGGCGTTACCAGATCCTCGCGCTCCAAATCTGCGACCGGGCACTCTAGTTCATGGCTCCGCTCGCTCGAACTGCCAAGCTTTGTGAGTATAAAGGAGGCTATGCCACTAATCATTCCTCCTCTCCCTCGAGTTCCTATCCGCAGATAGTCATTTGGACCACTAACCTAAGGGGTTAAAAATTGGATGCCCGCCACTACCACTTCCAAATGCACTGAATTAAAAAAAAAAAAAAGGCGCCAAATGGCGCGGTTGCGCTAACAAAGAGAGGCCCCGTCCCAATGAAATCCTCGTGATATGCTCCGGTCCTAGCGCCGGGACGTTTCGGTGGCGCGCTCTTCGGCGGATGGCTCTTCCCACGTATCGTCACAACCACGATTCGCTCCCGTTTCTCGCGACGTCCCGAGTTGTGGTCCTGGCAACATCATCATCATCATCATCAGTTGCGAACAACAAGTTCAATTGCGTGCTTAGATATTATTAAAAAAAAGGAAAAACAGGGTGGAAGATTGGCGTCATATCGCGCTCTTACACCGACCCCGTCGACGTTGGCAGTCTGACACGACTTGCTATTTCCGTCGACATGGAAGCGAAATTAATCCACTCGAAACGTCCATAACCAGGGGTTGGCCTATCGTGGAAAGAAGACCCCAGCGCTATGCTCTCGGTCGCACGCGCCACCATTAATCGCGGCGAGAAGTTTAGGGTATCGCCGCCTGGCGGGATTTTGTCGCCAACCCAGAGTGAGGATGCTTCAAGTTCCTTCTGCTTCCAATTACTTCCAGCCTTCTCGCGATAGCTGCACCTGCCTCAGTATACTTCTATCTATTTATTTGTTCGGTGTAGCGTCAAAGTAATGTATCGATGAGGGGAGTGGAGCGCAGCAAGACCAGATTCGCTCGAGGCGAACCGTCCGCGCATGCGCTTTGCCGCCGACAACAGCGCCACCGCAACGGTATGACGGCAGATGCCGCGTGTTGGTGATTTTCATTTATTGGCTTATTCTTACGAGGGTCGTTCGAGGTTGACCGGCACCTATGACCGTAATAAATTGCTGAACAACTGTTGCGTATAATGAAACTCGCGAAGGATATGATCCTTCTTGTATTTTTCGTGCCGGTAATGGGGAGTTTGACGCATCGGCCCCAACTACTATCATGGCGGTAAGTGAGCAATGTGTCCATAGCGGTGAAGCAGCTGTGCATTTTGCGATAACGAAAGAGGGACATTGAAGACAAACAGACAACACTGCGGGTTTTCGAATTTCAACAAAACGTTTTGTTGAAAGTCGAAAGCCTGCAGTGTTGTCTGTCTTCAATGTCCCTCTTTGGTTATCGTGACTTAGAAACCAACACACTTAACCATATACATTAGAGCGGTACATAAGCTCAAATTTTTGGTGACGAAGCAAGTTTAACCAGGCGAAATATTTGAGAGAAGGTTGCGGAACGAAGGATGTCACGAACGAGAGCGTATATATGACGAATGGTGCCAACGGTCTGCGAAGGAGGACAGCCGGTAAGACAAATGAACTGACGGACACGTTCGTGCAACTGCAGTCACGCAGCACTCTAACCCTATTCGCTCTTTCTCTGCCTGAGTTGAGACGCGGGGCGCCCGTGTGCAAATAGCCCCCGACCATTTCCGGGTTCGGAACTAGACGGCGGGTTTCGCAGTATTTGCGAAATCAAATCTCTCTCTGGAAATGGCCACTTATAGGACTGTCAAACTTAATTCACCCGTACAATAAAATATTGACGAGTAAAAAAAAAAAAAGAGGAAATGTATACGTGAATCGGAAGTGCGCCGGGCTACTCAATAGATGGCGCCACTGCGTTTGTACATCTATTGGGTGCGCGAAGCGGAGACTCGAGGCTTGGTGGGCGATCCAGCTATAAATCTCTTCGCCGAGAAGGCATCTGGTGGAGACGCTGTTACGAGACTCGTGCAACAGATCGATTACTCGGACAAGGAGCGGGAGGCTCTGCTTAGGGTGAACGAGGAAATGGCAGGCAAGATAATCTCAACGCAAAACACCATTCGTTGGTTAGAAGATGCTTCAGTAGCGCCATGGCTGCTTCCGAAGCAAACAAAGTGGCGGAGAAGAGGAAGTCGTTGGTAGAGGAGATGGGGGCATACCTGCTGGGAGGAAGAGGAGAAACACGGGCAGGCCCCGGAGAAAATGTGGCAAGAGTTTGAGGAGAAGCTTACACCTGTCAGCCGCAGCACTTCTTGTTGAGCAGAGCGTGCAGTCGAAGGTGATAGAAACCGAAGCGGCGCTGACACCGTACAAGCGTCTGCTGCCCTCTCTGAAGGAGGAGTGCTGGCAGCTCAAGGCTGAGGCGCAAGAACGTGAATGCTACAGAAAGCAGTCGGAGTCCAAAGATGACCTAGAACAGTGCAAGCAAGGAAGGTTCGGACGGCCTGCACCAAGCTCAAATCGCAGCTGGACGATGCCGTAAGATCTCACCATTCATCTGGAGATGTCAAACAACCAGAAATGCGATTTCGAAGGAGAAACAACAGAAGCTGAAGCAAGAGCTAAAGGACAACATTGAGGAGCGCAAGATACAGGACAAGGGAGGATTGTCTACGGTGAAGGAATTGAAGAGGCCAATTCCAGACGGAAAGAAGACGGGCAGACAAGATTCAGGAGAGACTTCAGGAAGTTCTCAACGGCACGAGTTTCGGGATATCCTGCGAGCTGTTTCAGCCCATTAGCTACGAGGAGCGCCAGCGCGGCGCTCCAGCAGCCACAATACTCAATTTCTTTTTCTTTCCTTTTCTTTTCCTTTTCTTTTTTTGGGGGGGGGGGCGTGTCTGTTTTGCAGACGCTCGTTGCAAAGAGCAAGCGCCGCATAAATACATACATACATACATACATACATACATACCAAAACAAAAAGGACGATAGTCGCTCAAGCGACGTCAGCACTAGCAGTGTGCTCCGGGCATGCACGGGGAATACACTTTAAGAAACTTACTATGGTTTTGTGTTTGTCGATTTTTTTCCCCTTATTCCTGTAGGAAGAGGTTCCACTAACCTCGAATGACGCTCGTGGTGAATCGTACTGAGTTTGCGTTCTCACTACCAGTCGGAGACTATCAAGATTACTGTCTCAACTAGTTTATGATTTTCGCACCTTCACGCGGACATCACCGTGACTGACGTCACATCCGGAAGCCCTGCGCCTTTCAAAACGGCGGAGGCCACGGCGGTTATCATCTCGAGCGAAGGGCATTGCAAACACTTAGGTAGGACTGAGAACTTCACGACGCAAAGCGAGAAGAAAAAGAAGGTTCTTTTAACGTAAGACTGGATTCGCAGAATAACACTCCACAAACGCACCTAAGGTGCCGATCGATCACCTCCGGCGGGAGTTGTGTAGTGTCAAGATAGCCCTGGCCTAGACGGTTTTCTTTATCTCACAGATTGCGCGTGTCTGGGTGTGTGGAGAAGGGGCAAAGTACGTGTGCATACATCGCAAAGGAGAACCACACGCTTTAACGGCGAGTGGTCCCGTTGAGATATCGGGCGTTCTTCACTTCTTTACGATAAAATCATAGGATACTGCCAGGCTACCGTGGTGCCAACCACACGCGCTATGTGATTACGTGATTTTCAGAGTACCACCGTCTGGCGGCGCTGGATTTGGTTAAGGTTGTGGCGTCACGACGCCCTCACTGCGGGAAAATAAAGCGCGAATACGGCGCAAGAGTCTGGCGCAGCGATGCAGCCAACGAAGAGCAACAACTCAAAAATAACGCGCAAAGTTCGAGGTGATAAAATCAATAATAAACAAAATCACTTTAATCTTTAGCGTAAAGCGTAGAGAATGAATACGCAGAACTGACTGACCAGGAGAGTACGTTCATTGTTATCCTGCCACTGGTTTCTTCTGAATGGCGGTAATCAACGGTGGTACTGTTCGAGCACAGAAAATTATCATTTGCTGGAAGATTGCCATCGCATTACTGAAATGACCTGATAAAAAACAAAATAGCCCAGCTCTTTCATAGACCTGTCAAATGCACCGACATTGATCATCGTCAAGAAAATATATATGTTTAGGTCCTTAATAATCTTGAGAATTATCTACGACATCCAAATGTTGTTGATAATAGAACAACTATGTCCACCTGTCCTGTTCGCGGTGCCACAAGGAAGTACTTGGGACCAATGTTATTTAACATTTATATAAATGGGTTAGGATTTTTGCCTTCCGTCAAAAATGTTTCAATACGCGGATGACACCATATTAGTTTTACCATGAAAAGTATGTTGAAGCAATTTCTGTTTTTCAGAGACATTGATATGATAATTAGATGGTTTGCTGCGAATTTTATTTCGTGAATACAAAAACAAAACTGATGTGTTTTCGAAATCCGCGCAAACAGATTGTAATATCTCCAAATATTTGCTTGCACTCGGTACAGTGTTTTCGATCGTAGCTGTAAACCTTTAACATATGACAGTTCAGTTAAATATTTACGCGCTCCTGTAGACGCACACATGCTGTGGAATGCGCAGGTGGAATCTGTTGTGAAAAACTACGAGTCATATCTGCGTATCTGTATACACTCAAA
This sequence comes from Ixodes ricinus, assembly GCA_037355805.1. Classification (NCBI taxonomy): domain Eukaryota; kingdom Metazoa; phylum Arthropoda; class Arachnida; order Ixodida; family Ixodidae; genus Ixodes; species Ixodes ricinus. The sequence continues at coordinate 150,070 of JAZHYW010023393.1, forward strand.
AAGTATGTGCAGCTTGAAGATAAGATTACTTGTGTTTCAATCTTTGGCGGAAGCTGCATTACGGTTCAGGTACATATCAGGACCGGTCATTGTTCAGAATACAAAACAAGAGCGATAGATAGGATACTAAAACACATGGTAAGCAACATATCATATGGAACTTCATATCAAGCATTGGGAAACTCAAGAGAAAGCCAAAGAGCTGGGCATCTCTGGGTTCTTTAAAAGCTTTTTTTCATACGTAGCAATAACAAATAATTATTTCAGTAATTCTGGGCAAAAACTGCCGTAAATAAAAATAGAGATTTGAGACGCACTGAAAGATACGTCACTCCGAACGCACACACCGTACGGAAGGAAAAATAGAAATCATTAGCATTCCTTCCCTTATTTAACGAACTCCCAGAGTCCCTGATGAATATAGAATCCACTGGGGTACTAAAAAGGAAACTATAGAATTGGTGTCAAGCATCTGAGCTGTAGATATCGTAGCCTGACCGTTGGAGATATTTCGTACTTTTGCCCCATGGTTGCGTGAGTAGACTTGGCTATAAGCACCTATATTTCATGCCTCTAAGGCAAGGGTCTCCAAACCTCTTTTGGCTAAGGGGCCGGATCGGGGATCTGTCGCGGTCTCGAGGGCCGGGAAATAAATAAGTAAATACAAATAAGGGAACAGCAAATAAATATCATATATAATCATTTAAATACAAAATTGATTAGAGTAGCCATGAAAAAAGAATCTAAGACAATCATGAATACATATACTTTATATTAAAATGTAATTTAGCTAAGAATAGCATTACACAATTATTGGGACAAATAAAACTCATCAATCGAAGCGCCTAGGAACTTTGGCATGTTCACAAAGGGCCCAACACTAATCAGAATGGTAGAACTGATGCTGACAATATGCAATAGTCATATATTATGCTGTCATAAAATATATGCTGCAACAGAAAGGAATTGCAGCATACGATTAGTTACACAGATATGAATCAGGGGACTAAGAATAGTGTTGCTGGTGATTTCGATGTCCAATGAATAATATGGCGAGAGGACCTGCGTTACAACAGGCAGTCTCTTCTCGTTCTTCGTGGTGTCTTAGTTTGCGCGGTTGGTGCGCGGCGCCGTTTCTTTACTTTGGGCGCCGGTAACAGCGGACTTGCTGGAAGCGGGCCACGGGACGGGCTTCATTGGAAGGACCACGGTCAGTCACGGGCCGGTCGTAAGACCTCCGCGGGCCGGATTTGGCCCGCGGGCCGGGGCTTGGGGACCCCGCTCTAAGGTGTTCCTTTTCGTATTTATTTGTGTTGCTAATTTTGTGTTCCTTTCATTTTCCTATTTTATTTTTTTGTGCCGCGGAGTGTTTTCTTTTTGTTTGTAACAACATGTATTCTTATTCTGGTCGCCTGGCCCCGCATACAAGCAGAATGATGCTTGTAGGGCCAGCTCTTTTATTTTGTATGACTTGATTTGAAAAATAAAAATTGAATCCGAAAAAAAAAAACTTACAACGCTTTCTTTCGAAACTAATTAGTCAGAAAAAAGAAGAAGAAAGGTGTAGGCTAAAATTTTTGCTTTACTGAAAATTGAAATTCAACCAGGTTCGACTATTTTTCTTTTTTTTTTTCAAAACCTTCAGTTCTGATTTTTTTTTTTGCGCAGGCGCGAAAATTTAGGAACGAGTTGTTGCCACCTGGAGGAGAAAAAGTGCAATATTAATGGCTATATTGTTTTATCGTATCACGTTATTAAACTAATTAAAACCTTAAAAGTACGCATGGTTGCTTTTATATTACGTAAACACTGGTATCATTTTATAAGATTCACAACAAGCTACTTTACAGATTACTCGTTTCCCGAAATTCGAACATTTTATGGAGAAGTCGGGCAACCCTGTTCACAAGTCGAACTTCGTCCAATCGTGCTAAAAGTCCGAAGGTTCGCCGAAACAGTCGAACCCCGGATTCGACAAAAGTTGGCGACATCTCAAGTGATAATTGGTCTATAGACCACACGGTGGTCCGGATTAAAATCTGCCAAATGGGGATTCACACGGCGGCAAACGAGAAACTCCAAGCGACAAAGTCAATATGTTTCACTTACAACAAAAAAATCTCGAAAGGAAAAAGAAAAAAAATCATGGCCTATCGCTTTAGCGTTGCAAAACTATCTCGGAGAATAACTTTACATAGGAAACAAGTATGGAAATATAGGGCTTTCATTGAAATCGACAACACGCGCTTTCGAAAGCAATTGAAAATGGAGCTGACAGGATACACTTAGCAAACCAAATTTTTCGGACGGTCATGAAAGAGAAACGACGAGATGATTATAGAGAAGCCCATTGAAAACTGTATAACAATCACAAAACGATGAGGAAAAAAATTCCTTCCACGACCACCCAAGCGCGAGAAGGAAAAAAAATGAGAGTGCTAAATAAATTATTCGCACACTGAATGAAAACCATCAAAGAGCTCCTGGAAACTAAGTATAAAAACTTCATTATAACACAAAAATATATAAAAACAAGCCTAACTTTTTTTTTTTTTTGTGAACAGTACAAACACAATTAAAGATTCGCGAGGTTGGGCATCGGTTGAAGGCCGAAGCTCTCAGGCTACTCGAATAACATAGTGACCGCGACGATGCGTCTTACAAGCTTTATTCCGAACTGCAAACTGTGTGACAACTTGAAACATAACCGAGGTAGCTGTTTTCCAGACCTCAACAAAAGTAAAAAAAGGCCAAGCTAAGCCGAGACCATCGAGGAATTTGAGCAGCATGCGACGTAGCAGGTGCAATGAGCTCTGCCCCCCAAAAGACTGAGAGCTATATGACGCCATTACGCGCCACCAAGTACGAACGCGCCGTTTTTCTGACGTAACAGGAAGGAAGGGGCATCCGTCACGCCCTGTTGTACGTAGATACATGCCCCCCCCTTTAAAAAAAAAATACTGTTTTATGTTTGACGCGGTACGAACCTCCTGAATTCTAGTGTCCTCCAATCGGTATGAAAAGGTAACTTGGTGTTTGACCCCGACTTAGCTATGTCAGAATTATTCAACGGCCGACACAAAAGAACGAAGCGGTCGATATATGTATCGGCTAAATCAAGATGTTGACACCGCACGAGATTTGGAGCTAAGCTAGAAAAAGCAACACCACTACGCCGTTCTGAGAAATCAGAGAACGATAAAATCCCCCCCCCCCCTACACACACACACACATACTCACTTTACAACCGTATACCAAGAAAACCAGTCTAGAGGAGGATGCTCCTTTTTTCCCCCTTTTCTTCATTTTATGATCGCCTCTGGACTCGACGAAGACAACATCACATAAAAGAAATCCCAAGATTGAACGGACTGGCGTCAAAGAGAAAATCATAAAAAGCGTCAAGAAAAAATCGAAAAAAGCACGTTATTTTTCTTTTTTTGTTTTGTTTGTTTGTATTAATTTGCCGATTGACCGGCGGCGCCGACGAGGAATTTCTGACGTCACAGACACCTCTGACGTCATGGGGTCGTGCCGTGACGTCAGGGCGACGCCCGCGGCTGGCGGTCGTGATCTCCGAGGACGATTTCCGCGTCGTTTTGCACACGAGGAAATCGGAGTAAGTACCCCAGGGTGCGCTATATTGCTTCATCGTGACGCGCGCCGATTTCAGAAGAAATTGCAACGGGGAACAATTTGTTCGAGATTAAACGGAAATTTCGAGACACATAAAAAAAAAAAGAAACGCTTTTCTCAGGCAGCTGGCTTGCACATGACGTCAGGTCACCATGCCGATGGTTATTCCTACTTGCTGTCGTTAAAAAAAATATTTTGTCGTTTTTTTTAGTTTTTTTACACTAATTGAAAGATGGGTCAGTGCAAAAGGCTAACAAGCGTGAAGAGACACCAGCCCCTTACCGTTCATATCAGAGTCTTTCGATCCACTACTGGTCAGGAAAATTCCCCGTGACGGCACAAGAAAGCTTGGTACGTGGCCACGCAAGGCGCTAGTGTAGACAAAGGGTCTAATCTAATTAGCCCCGCTGTAAGTCCGGCAACCAGAAAGTGGGGTCGGTATTTCGAGACCCGCTCCGGAACGAGCCACCAATCTAGAACGCGGTGACGCGCCATCGGACTGACAACGTTTCTCATGAAAGTACGCGCCTTCAGCTGCTCTCCACACCCAGCAGATCAAGCCCGATTCAGACACGTTGCCTGCGTTCGCGCTGACCAACGTCTCGCCCAAAGATAACCTTAGCATTCTCTCGTGCCTCTTCTTGCCGTCAAAGTGAATTCTCGATACCGCTTTCGCCGTCAAACGTCGTATGCTCAATTGTCTAACATCTTTTTCGCTCGCAAAAAAAAAAAAAACAAGAAAAAAAAAAAAACGTGTGTTTTAAAACAGACAAAATGAGCTTATATCAAAGTTCTGTTGTTAGAGATCAATGAAAAATGACCGGTGCTTGCATACAGTGATCGATTACAGACAAACAAGGTCGGTGCACGAGAATTATAATACATTATTATTTTTTTTTTTTTTGCGAATCTGGGGTGGTGCATTGAGAGTGGGGTGGCCGAACAACAATGCCCCCTCTGGAACAGTAGCGCCCCTGGCGGCAGCTGTTGACCCTATTACCAAACTTTGTATAAAGTTTCGTGACCAGTGGCGTATTATTGAAGGACTTTTGAAGTGCATACCTAAATGCACAGGAAAAAAAAAACATTCACGTGAAACTTACAAACTCGTAAGTATATGATCAGCATCTTCCAGATAACATAGCGATATATAAATAACGAGAAAACAAACAATGCGAACTACGCAGGATGCAGGCACGATTGAATATGAATGAACGTAAACAGGCAAGGCAAAACCTCTAATACCATCGATGAAAAAAAAAAAAGAGAGAAAAAAACACTGATACGTTTTTCGTTTAGTATTTACAATAAACTGTGGGTCGCATTTTATTGGAATTTGGTGAGTGCGAAACGTGTGCTGCGAGAGGTATTTGCGCTCAGCAGCAAGGTCACGACACAGCCGCCGTTTCTGACGTCAGTGCGAACCATGTATATGGCATTTGGGATGCACCTCTTCGTTACACGAGTCGGGATCGCAGCACTCCCGGTCGCGCCAATTCTTCTTATTTTTTTTTTTATTTTTTTATTATGGTTGACTACACATTAAATCGGGGCTTTCCGCGATATTTAGCGAGGAAACGCTTCCCCCTAAGTTCACCGGGAAAATAAATTTGACGTATAATGACACACTCATTCAGGTTTTACCGAGGGGAGCATATTGAATTGGCACCTGATTACACCCTACAATGTTTTTTTTTTTTTCCAAGTAAGTTCGGCGCGACGGACGGACAAACACAAGCGCACAACGTGCGACTGGAGAAGGTGTGTCGTGCGGGCCTTAGCTTGAGTGGCCGATCAGATACAATGAATGCCATTCGATGGCACCTACGTTACATTTTGCCGCGTGGCCAATACATTTCTACTATACTGGTCAACTCACTCGCACTTCTACACAAGGTGCTGTAACTTCATTACTTTTCGAGGGTGACCCGAAACGCGATAGGTTCGGCATGGCCAACGTTTCCAAGACCATGATAGAACAACATCGGCGCTCAGCATTTCTTGTTTTGTCTTTTCAGACTTAGGCTAGGTGGCGCAAGCTGCCGCCCATTACAAAGGGTATAGGCATTAACATCCCTTCAGCCACACTTGCGGCGCGGGGTGCTTATTGACATGGATCCGAGAACTCGCAGAACGCCGACACAGAACTCGATTTCGATGCGTGGCCGAGACGAGCTCACGCCGACTCATCTCTCGTGTCCAATACACGATCAGAGAGGCTACGTCTCCAGAACAATGGCCGACTCGGATAATTAACGCAGCACCTGTTCGACGACGCTCCTCGGAAAAGGGCTTAATGTCCGAGGAAGCACGAAACTAACTTCAAAACTATCGACGCGCGGTTGGCAGGGTGAAATTGTAAATTGGTAATGGCAACTATATACAGATACACTCGTGAAGAAGTAACTGAACAAAACAGGAAGCTACTCTAGCTAAACCTTCCAGATGACTTAATTTAATGTGACATATTTGTTATATTAATTAACTTAGCCCCACTTAAGCTCAGAGTAAATCACATTTTTAGAGAAAGTTAACTGGTTCGCCGCGAACAACGGAGAAAGAAAAAAAAAGGAAGAACGGAGGAAGCAAACGCGTTAAAAAAAAAAAAGAGTTTAGATTGGCATTTAGCTTGCGACAGCGCGGAGAACTGCGCAGAGCAAGTATCCGCACATGAGCGAGAGGTGCGTCGCGGTGCTGACGTCAGCAGTACCTCCGAGTCTCTAACGAGTTTCCGATGAAAGACCTTCGCAACAAAGAACTCGCTTAGCGGCGTTCCTTTGCGACGCCGCAGTGAATCACAGGAGCCTTCGGTGCGCGGTATGCGCCGAAAAACTGAGGGAGAGGAAGGTGACGAGAGTTTTGCGGGGACGTCAGCACTGCACGCCGCTGGCTCTGGCTCGAATGCATAGCCTCCTCCATACTACGTCCCAATGGTTCTCAACCATCGGTGTTTCGCGGACCCCTTGTGAATCTACGGAGATGATGGAGGACCCTGTTCGTGGTGAGGGAAAGGGGATAGGTTCATTATGATGACTTAGTAAGTGGATATCACTGAGGGCTGGTCTGAAGTAGACTTGTCTTACAATGGTGCGCGTGATTCGGGAAATTCGGTAGTTCCAGACGTAGAAGAAGACAAAGTATATATAAAAACGAGTTGTCAGTCAGCGCGGTTCGTTTGAATTTATTCCTTTCTTTTTCGTGTGTATAAGGAGTGAGTGTACTTTTGCAGTAGTGAGCTGTAGTGTGTGTTCATATGAGCAACCAACTCGCCCAAGCTGCTACGTTAGCAAGACTTCTCCTCATTCGACATACACGACGAGAAAACCTCACCCGAAAATGGGAACATTTCTTCTCAATCCGAAAAAAAGACAAATTTTACTGCCGCCGGGCTTGACTGATGAGGCAGGGCTTCGCGGACCCCCAATCTGAGAATTCTAGTGCAAAGCAGAACGAACGCTGGGAAGAGGAGGAGACCTCTTCTGCAGCGCTCGCTCACCTAAAGTAAGAGAGAGAGATATGGGAGGAGCCTCAACTTTCCACCTGTCACCGACTGTATAGCTGTCATTTTATTTCGATGTACGCGTATATAACACAACTTCTCCCACCTCCTTGCTTTCGCCCTCAAGTAATGCCTTGTCTTTACCCTTTCTAATAAAACAAATGAAATAGATACATTTTTAATCCGTATAAGTCCCCCCCCCCCAAATAAATAACCGTAAAAAAAATCGGAAACTGGATTTAAATATTTGTGAAGTTGGCGCTGCAAACCTGCATTGGTTAGCACGGTTATCCGCGATCTCATCGCGATACATACGCAAACGCGAGCCAGTTCCAACATTCTCGTAATGAATCGAACAGGAAAAAAGAACAGTAAATAAATCGCATCGTTCCACAAGACGCACAGATAATTTAAAAAAAAAGTGTTAATTGTTTTTACTTTTATATATATTATTGTCGAATACCTCATTCCTTTGTACAATGCCCTCGGCCCTAAAGCAATACACATATGTATATACAAAATAAACGCGATAGAGTCATACCCTGGTTTATACAGTTCAATATATGGCCCAGATATGCACTTGAGCCCGACACGAACAAAACGAGCCCTGAACGTGTAACAAATAAACATTAAAAATATATAATAATTGACGTTCGCATTTATCCAGGGTAAAGTGGGTCTGCCTTCGAGGTTCGACGGCGCTGCATGTTACGCCGTAGAGACTACACTCGGCGTCAACAGTTTCGTGGCTACGTTGTCAAGGCTATAACGTAGCTTTGACAGCGCTGCAGTCCCGCTCAGCTCCGAGAGGACGCGACTTCGTCTTGCACACCCTTCACACGTGCTCGGGCAGGCATATACTCGGACAGTGTCGGGGAGAGCAGTGCGGAGGCTGGGCTAGCCTCCACAACGCAGCACAAAATAGTCGACGCCGAGTAGAGAAATGTAGTCACTGTAGCGATGCACGATTGTATAGGGTATTATGCTCATCCAGGTTGAAACGGGCATAGGTTGAAACGGGCATAGGGCTCAATATAACTATTGCTTTTCGGTATGGGGAAATACGACCTTGACTAATATCAATCAAATGCATATTCTTCAGAAGAGAGTGATTCGTATGATATGTCATACTAGCTATGACAGTCATACGAAACCATTATTTAAAAAAAATTAATATTGTGCAAATTACCAGTCACTATAGCTACAAATTAGCCCTTGCCTATAAAAAGTCGTTTTGTCCCAACAGTTTACTTTATCGATCTCAAATCTTCAGTTCAAGGTAACGTCTCTACAACACTCGTCCTGAAGATGCGTGGCAGTACCGCACCCAGGACCAATGACGGCGATCAAATGCTGAGATATACACTACCGAGCCTTTTAAATTGTTGCATTGAATTGAATATAAATATTTTGAGTGGAACTCGGAAGGATGTACTTTCTGTTTTTGTTAATGATTTTCTTAAATACTTTCCTGCATAGTTAAAGTATGAATCGATTGTACGATTTAGCTCACTTTTCTTCTTTTTATTGGTGTAGAGAATGTGAATTTGTACGAATGTGTGTACGTGTATATATTTTTTCTCTGCTGCTGTAGAGGGGGGGGGGGGGGCAGAGGCTCGTCAAGCAACACTGAGTTGCTTTTTTCTCTGCCTCCCCTCTCCAAACGGAGAGAAATAAAGACTTTTGACTTTGACTTTGACTTTGGATCGAACCGAAGGTTCCTGGGGTCCTGCAGCGCGAGCTTTGCTCGTGCACGTGCTCCAAGCTGGTGCGCGGAGACGGGACGCCACGGCGACGGAGACACTACCGTTCGCTCGTACCTTTTTGCCGGCGCTTCCAGCGTCAACCGCCAGGATCGCGACGACCGACAGCACGACGCACCAGCCTCCCGCGACGTCATTTTGTTCGCACTATCAGGACCGCCTTTGAGGTATGGGACGCTGAAAACACAGCGATCGAAGACGGGTTCTCTCAGTTGATAAGCTGCGCGGGTGAGCACCGTTCGGAAGCGGTCCTTCTTCGTTCGCTCAAACGCGAGCAGGCATATACCAGAGAGGCATACGGGGCGATAGCCTTCCTAGCGGCAACGTCTCCACGGGCAACTGTAAACTTTTTTCTGCCTACTTTTGCACAAATGTTGTCTTACAAAAAAAAAAAAAAAACGCAACAGTGTTATTTTTTTATTTTTTTAACGCAGGCAATCTGGATCCAACGTTCTACACCGGTTTTGCCGCTTGTGTACATAACGTAGCGAGCGCCACCTAGCGGAGGCGCGACGAAAAGGCGCCAGGCGTCCTATAGGAAACTTGTCAACCAACTTTGATCCGTAACGATGGTACCAATAGGTAGCAATAAACGCTTCGTCCCTCGAACAGAGCCGACAAACTTAAAGCGACAGCCGCGTATATACACAGCGACCCGTCGCGTTGCCAGCCGCGACCCCGCCCTCCTTTCTTTTGTTCGTTTTGTCATTAGTCGCCGCGGTGGCGGCGGCGGCGGCACGCCATAGGTCAAATGTCACGCCGCGGCGAGGAAGCAACCCGCGCATCCTCTCGCAACCAGTGTATAATTTCGCCCAAGACGCCACGACCACCCGCTCCATCCATCCATATGTATGACGCGAAGCAATATGGGTGAAATAATAACAAATCAAAGAAACAAGAAGCTCGCCTGCTCTGTACAAAAAGAAAAAAAAACAACAAGAATTCGCATTGTAGAAGCAGCAGCGTCGGCTAGATAAGGTGCGTGCCAAGCAATGAACACGAGAAATCATTCGAGGCCGACAGAGAGAGAGAGAGACGGCGCCGTTGAATTTGCACGCAAATCGGAAGACGGTCGATCACGCGACCGATCGCAATGCGCCCTCCGGCGATACCACCTAGAGCAGACGAGGAGTACGTCTTCTTCCTCCAAACGTCATCACTATTTGAGTCCACGCAGCGCCGCCGACTAGCTTGCGTCTGCGTCATCGACAGCGCGTCTTACAGCGAGCGTCTCCCAGTGAGCCCGACGCAAGCACGCCGCGACGCTGCAAGACGAACGCATCTGCCGCTTCGAGGCGTTTCTGCGTCGCGCTTCGTCGCGTTTGCCGCTTGGAGCGGGTCATAGGCTCCTCTATACTCACAAAGCCTAGCAGTACGACGACGGAGCCATAGATCTGTGACCGCGGTCGCAGATTTGGAGCGCGTGGATCTGGTAGCACAGAGCATCAAAGAGCCCCTTCTCGGGGAACCTGAACGTCAGCGCACAGCTTTTGAGGCGGCGAGGACCCGAAACGCACTTGTTCGCTGGGGAGAAGCGTGTTTGGGCGTCTCGCCGCAGCGGGGCGCCAGTCACGTGGCTCTCCTCTCCATCCGTTGTCTGCCGCTCCACCTTTTCCATTTCGGCGGCCGCTTCTCGTGGCGATCTGCCAGGCTTTATCAGTATATAGGAGGCTATGACTATACGAACGATGACGCCATGCGCGGGCCAATTTTCCCTCTTCTAAGGGCCCCCGGGCACTCACTCTAGCGGTAGCTTAGATCACGGTGAAACTACGGTGTGGCTCAAACGAGTGTGGGGCGCGTTTATAGCATCGTTTGCGGAGCGTAAGTTCGTCTGCTACTTTTGCAGGAGGGTCGTGGTGACGTCACAAGGCCGCCAAGCTCTGATTGGCTCTGACTGAAGGATAGTGAGCAGACCTCGAGGCAGCTTGCTTCGATGTCTACCCCCTATCCTTCCGGTCAGAGCCAATCAGAGCTCGGTGGCGTTCTGACGTCACCACAACCCTCCTGCAAAAGCAGCAGACGAACTAGCGCTCCGCAGGCGGCCCATGCGTTGAGAGATGGTCCGGAAGTGGCGCAACCCATGACGTCATACGAGCCGGCCTGTCGTGCCGTCAGACGTCGCGAACCTGGCGGTCGGAGCTAGAAACCACGCGGCCGGCGAGTGCGTGACACGATTATGACGTCATCACGCGGAAATCATGGGACCAGATTTGAAGAGGCGGTAGTAAACGCATCATGTCGAAGACGCCTTCCAGAGATTCATCCATAGTACCACGGGCATTCGACTCAATCGTTACTCACAAAAAATAAGAAGAAATAAAAAAGCGAGCTTCGAGGCATTTTTTTCTTTTTGCAAAAGACAATCGGATGAAAAACCCTTCCTTTTTTATTTCAGCAACAAAGCAATGAAAGCGGCGTTTGTAGTTTGTTCCTCTATAGTCGGGACGAAGACCTTAACAAAAACAAAAAAAGAGAAAAATACCCACGCGACGATTCTTAACAGTCCCACGTCACGCAACGGACGAATCTGGCCACTAAAAATAATGACAGCAATAATAATAATAAGAATAAGAACAAAACAAAATATCTTGTGGAATGAGCAGGCGTCGCGGAGGAAGGGTAGGGAACGCCTTTTGCACCCAGACGAAGGACGCCGGCCTGGCGACGCGCGGATGAGGAAAACGACACACGGGAAACGCTCCAAGACGCGTCCGCTCAACCAAACACAGCGGGCGGTAACGGTTATTGGTGCGAATACGAGAGGGCATACGATAGCGAGTGCCGCGTGCTATTTATTTTACCGCCGCGGAGAGCCGGGGATGGTTGGGGCACACCCTCCTAATTAACCTTCGCCCACTCGCCCGCTTATTCCGCGTCGTCTGCTACAGCTCGTGCTGTACAGCTAGTTCCCGGCATGCCTTTCGACACCGCAAAGCCCGCTGCACGCTTATAGAAAAATAAAGTTTTATTCCTCACCTGCCGACGACGCAGCGCAGTCGGTCTCCCCGACCAACACCTTCTAGATTTACATTAACGCTGAACTTTCGACGTCACCTAAAGGCCAACACATCGGACAGGAATACTGCGTCAGAGTTTGTCTGGGACTGGCCTTCAATCGGTGACGTAACAAGTCCCAGTCGTTTCGTTTTATGCTCGCCGAGGTTTTTAGCTGTACGTGACAGATGAGAGCCCAACTACCCGGAACTGAATTTGCGGCTCGAAATTCGGTTTCTTTCCGCCCGAAAACCGCCCATCGAGAACTGGCCGGTTTGAGTCGCGCTCACTCTCTTTTCCGTGGTCACGGGTCGTTTTCTAAGGTTTATGCGACAGCAAATTAATCAATGTCGTGGGTCATTGAAGGCACACAGTCAATACTAAGAAATAGAAAAAAATATGAAACCCATTTTTTGTGGCTTCCAAAAAGCTAGCAAACACGTTGATTGAAAAAAAAAAAGAGAAAAGGCTGCACAGACAACCGGAAGCATTCTGTGCGTCCACTGCATAATTCTCAACATGGCGCCGTTTCGCGCTTTCTGTGGGACTCGCGGGTGGCAGCGGACGACGGACCTCTACTTCAGAACTGTCGTTCACGGTATACCGGCGAATTCTGTCTTCCTTCGAAAGAGAAATTTCGGACCGATCAAAAGAATTGATATTCATCCCGTACGACACGCCCGACCAGCAAGCCGATTGCACGAAGACGTCGCCGAGCCGTCGTCACTTCTCGTGGCTGAAGACATCGCTCGCTCAAACGTCAAGCACGAAGTGCGTACATCGAGTTGAATACGCACGCGTGCGGTTTCTTTACTAGGTGCGAATGTGGCCAATGCGTGGTGCTGCCCGACTTCAAGCCGGGAGTGCATGTACTCGAGGGAAATCGCCAGCAAACTTTCCGACATACAGTCGACCGGCTGCATTACTACGAACGAAAAAGTTCCGTCTGTAGCTCAGTGGAAAGACGTCCGCTTTACACGCAGCAGGCACGGGTTCGATCCCTAGTGTGGGCGTACCATTTTTCTTTTTTCAAACATTTTGCGATGTTTACATTTGTTTTTGTTTTTACAATTATCACTGAAAAACACAATTGTTGTGGGCGATACGTTGCTGAACTAAATGGTGTGGGATTCTATTTCTGACACCTCTGCCGCACAATGCCACTTTCAGATGCAGGACATGTGAGTCAGCTCTCCACGCAACATCTTGGGAGTATTCTTTTCGGAGCCGATCACGGGAATTCACTACGGGCACTCACTGTATTGTTTCCCGTTTACAAACTACATCATTAATGGTTAATGTATCCGTTTGCTTTCATTGCCCAAAATATAAAATAAACTACCGCATAAATTTAACTTGTTCAAAATATTTGACTTTTTTTTTTTTTTGAGTCGAGCAACGCGTTTTAGATGTCGAACTTCGTTGAATTTCGCCAAATTCGAAGATTCACCGAACCAGTAGAGCCTCAGGGTTCGACAACAGTTTAACTGCCATCCACCTGCAACACCCAACCGCAAAAAAGAGCGAAATTGCAATGATGATGATAAAATCAGCAGCAGTCAAAGTGCTTACGTTTGGGCTTGGCTGGAGAGAGGGACGGATGTGCAGACAACGAATGGTAAGGTTAGTGACACAAGTTATGCGAAGGTAGCCGCGCCTAAGCTAGAAATTCTATATAACAACAACAAAAAAGTCTCAAAATATTCTAACCAAAACAGTTAGCTGAATATAATAACGAGAACTGTTGCGGATGTGGACCCGTGAAGGGTTAAAAGGTCTAGTTTAACAACAACATATATAATAATAATAATAATAATAATAATAATAAATCAGAAGCCATGAGACAGATATTCACTCGAGTTCAGAAAAGCTACGTGAATATCGCGAGACCTGAAAGAAGCAAATAATTTCAGTAGTAATAATAACAGTAATTCCACGGGTTCCATTAATAACAATAATAATAACAACAGTAATAATAGCAATAATTCCATTTCAGGCAGAAGACGCGGTGGCACACGTACCCTTCTTTTCGCCTCCTGCCGAGAGAAAAAAATAAAATAAAACAAGAAATAAGATTGCATTTAGAACGTAAAGACGACCCAGGGCAGTTTTGTGAAATCCAACTAACACGAGTCGGACTAAATTCCAAGTTGTAAAGCTGACAGGAAAGTTCAACTGACGTATAGCCGAATGTGTGTCAACGTTTGGATGCATAAACATGTTATTAGTTTAACGGCAAGCTGCTTGTCAGAAGTAAGTGCCACTAAGCATTTCCCCTCCCCTGTACCCCAAGATGATCACAACAAAGACACCCGCTTACCGGTAAGGAGACTTTGGGGAGTTTTAGGAATCGTTTCTGCACATCCGACACGGTATACGATGGGCCCTCCGGTACAAACTGCGCATGTGCGAGTCTTCTGCGGTAGCACATACGCGGTATGTACCGGAGGGCCCATCGTACCGCATGTCGGATGTGCAAAAACGGTTGCCTAAAACTCTGTAAGACGTTTGGGGGCTCGCCACGTCCTGCCTTTTTTCAAAGCATGGTGCCATGGATCGCGTCTCCGACTGGTGTGTTTAGCGTCCTATTTCGCCCATACATCAAAAGTGGTCCCGAAGTGGCAACAAATGACGTCACAGATGCCGGAGTATCATGCGGTTGGATGACGCGATCCTGGCGGTTGGTTGTAAAAATGCTGGCGAAAAGCACGAGCGAACGCGAGTGACGCTGTCGTCGTGGCGTTCCAACTTCTGGCTGCCGACGCTTCCGTGGACTGTCACATTGGAGAGCGATCTGCAGCGGGACAGGCGTCTACCACATCCAGCACCGCTGCTGGGACACCGCCAGGATCGCGACCGGCGACAGAATGACACTTCTATGACGTCACGAGACGGAAATGAAAAGACCACTGTTTTCGACGCGGTAGGCACACCAGTCTGAGACGTGTTCCAGGTACTCACACTTAAAAGGTCACTGTAACATGCCAAAACATGTTTTTTATGCGAGGTGATTAATTAGAATGTCAAATTTTTTTAGCAAGTCGATTATGTTTAAATTAAAGCGCCCACGCGGGCTTACGTGGTACACTGGGACGTCACGCCTTTGCCAAAAGAGGTCGTTGTGGGAAAAGAAAAAGGCACTTCCCGGTGGATTGCTTCACTCATCGTGCTCTCTGGAAACGCGCGTAAGTCCTTTTTTATTAATATTATTAGTATTATCAGCTTATTCGGGAGCCATTTAATTCCTTTCGTTTTTTGGTGGTGAGAAGTTGTTTGTATCATTGCTGTAAACGTTGAAGTTGTGTGGAAGATTACAGGGGCCGGCTCCAAGAGTAATTCCTCGTAGATGATATGTGAAGAACTGAAATTCTGATAATTGTACTGGAATCTGGACTGGAGCTGATGAATATACACCTTGCATTGTGTAAATGCGGATAGTGGGCTTAGGCGACGTCTACTAACATTTACGGCGTCTCTTTAGGGGGACGTCACGCGACCATACAAAATCAAAAAAGAACAGGAACCTGCGGGTTTCGTATTTCTAAATTTTCTGCTCATCTCTTTATACTGAGCCCGGCAGGCTCAAAGTTGGTTAGTACAATTCATCAGCCGCTAGCGCATTAGTAAGCAAGTTGCACAGATGTTTTATGTAACCGAACGCACAATTCATATGCTCCACGTCTGCTAATCCGATCCTATTTTCACTCTCCACAAGTGGTGCTCGCAAAACAGCATACGTAGTTGCACCCAGGCGTGTAGACAAAGGGGAGGCCCCGGACATCCCCCCTCCCCCCAAAATCGGGAATTTTTGGCTAGGACGGAGAGCTAATCCCCTCCCCCCCCCCCCCCCTTCCCGAAAAAAAGTCCTGGCTGCAGGCCTGCGTCGGACTGTAGTAGACCATACTGAAGGCAGACACTCGTGTACATCTGCTTGAAGAAGCTCGTACTCGTGACATCGTGCGTCGCCAAGCGTCACCATAACGGCATCCACTCATTCCTTGTTATCTGAGAAACATTATTTTAATCAACATAGATTCAGCAATAGTAATCCCTGGAGAAGGGAAGAAGGGGGACAAAGGACAAACACAAATACCCCAAACACAGCTAGGTGACTGGTGCGCGACCCGGAAAAATTCGCCTGGTTCTGGTATCGAGACCAGGGACCTCTCCATTTCCAGTGGAGCGCTCTACCAACTGAGCTAACCAGGAGCTAGACAACAGATAGAGCAAACGGGGTTTTAACGGCCACCACCAGTCTGACACCAAGAAGGGTGAACGGCCTGCATTTTTAAGGCTAAGATAATGATGCAATTAATGCAAAGATCAAGCGAGCTGGACAAGAATAAAGGCCCGTTCACACACTTGCATTTGGAGCGACCACTGCGCTTACGAACGAATGCAACCGGTTGGAACGACGAGTTGCCATAGCAACAAAGCTCCAAACGGCCGTTTCGTTCGTGTTCGTTCGCAACGCAAGGGGTTGAGCCGGGCTGAACTTCTTCGCTACATTCGGGAACGAACGGAGCGACCGCACCGACAGGCCAATCCACGGGCCAATCACAGATCGAGGAGAGCTCGGCCGCGCGCGTTGCATGCCGGGGCAGTGCCAGATCGCCAGTCGCGGTTCCTTCTATCTGCGAACATGGCGTCCGTGGTGCTTGTCGACGTGGTCGGCGTGGTGGAAGCTTGTCGTTCCCCATATAAGCGCTATCCTTGGCGGTGAATTCTCGTAATGTGTCGCTATGATAGCCCAGCACATACTGGAAGGAAAGATCCATCTACTTGTGCGGCGATGTTGTGGCAGCACTCTCAAGACAGCAGAAACGCGCGTGCCGTCGTGTTGTTTACTTCGACTACAGTGGTGCTTTCTTAGCATTTCTGTCCTCGAACATCGCCCGGATTTTCTTATTTTTCGCATTCCATGCGTGTGTTCAAGCTCAAGGTATTACTGGTGCGTACCATATGAAGAATGCGAATTTTCACTCTATTTCATCACCCCAAAAAAGAAGAGATTAGTGTTAGCCAATCCTGAACGCTCGCAACGTTTATGTGATCACGAAACCATATTATTACGTTGCTATATCGCTTCAAAGATTACATCGTCTTTTGTAATCGTAAAAAACGTGTGGCGAGATTTGTATACCTATTGATAAAGTTATGTTTTGAGGTCGTGATCGTCCAAGGCTGCGTAGTGCATCTTTTTCTTCTTCTTTTTTTTTCATCCACTCTACTTCGCAAGTTTACCCCAAAAGAAAATAATAAAGCTTGAGGCTATAGAGAACTGTCTGTATATTTTCTGTTAGGCCAGTGAGTGGCAACGCGTCCCCTTCTTTTAGAGGCACCGCTGAAACAGCTGACGGTGGCGTAGAAGCGGTCGCCGTGCTGACGACCCTCTGCGCTTGTTGCAATTGTTGCAGGTACGCGTGCACAGAGTGGTCGTTCCGGTCGCACCGGTCACAACGGACGCAGTCCTAGATAACGCGCTCTTCGTAGATGTCTGAACCAGCCTTAGCGATAATATTCCCTGGAGAAGGGGAACAAATGACAAATACAGCTTGTTTTCTTTCTCCAGGGATTATTATCGTTATTCTTGTTCAGCTCGCTTGCACCTTTGCATTAATTGCATCATCATCTTAACCTTAAAAATGTAGGCCGTTCGCCCTTGTCAGGCTGGTGGAGGCTGTTAAAACCCGTTTGCTCTACTGACTTCTAACTCCCGGTTAGCTCAGTTAGTAAAGGGCTCCACTACAAATGGAGAGGCCCCTGGTTCCATACCAGGACCAGGCGGATTTTTTCAGTCGCGCACCAGTTCCCTCGTTGTGTTTAGAGATTTGTGTTTGTCCTTTGTCCCCCTTGTTCCCCCTTTCCAGGCATTATTATCGTTATTCTTGTCCAGTTCGCTTGCACCTTTGCATTAATTGCATCATCATCATAGATTCAGCGGTTTGAAGCCTATACAAGTCGGGTTTTTCAGGGCAGCTCTTCAAGCAAAACCTACGAGGCATACTCCTGCAGTCGATCACTACTGTCTGTACTCCACTGCTTATCTTCTTCAACTTCTATAGCAACAAAATAATCAACCCTCCTGAGCCAAAAATCTAACAATATTTGTCTTAAAAACTCCCTGTAACGCCGAATTAGAGCGCAGCTCTTGAGGAGGAGGGAAAGGCACGGGGCACGTGACCTCGGGAGGGGGTCACGTGTCCTGGGGGTCACGCGACCTTGAGGAGGGGGGCATTTTCCCCGCTAAATTTAGCGGGAAAGTTTTCCCGCTAGATGTAGCAGGGAAAATTTTCCGCTAAATCTAGCGGGGAGAAATTTTCCGCTAGATTTAGCGGGAAAATTTTTCCGCTAGATTTAGCGGGAAAGTTTTTCCGCTAGATTTAGCGGGGAAAGTTTTCCGCTAGATTTAGCGGGGAAAATTTTCCGCTAGATTTAGCGGGGAGAATTTCTCGCTAGATATAGCGGGGAAAATTTTCCGCTCGATTTAGCGGGGGAAATTTCCCGCGAGATTTAGCGGCGAAAATTTCCCGCTAGATTTAGCGGGGGAAACATTTTCCGCTAGATTTAGCGGGGAAATTTTTCCGCTAAATTTGGCGGGGAAATTTACCCATCATGCACCGCGCGGTTACGGCGACGCCGACGGCGACGGCGACGGCGACGCCGCTCAAGCCGGAAACGGGCGCCTAAGAGCTGCGCTCTAAAAAAAAAAGACTCGTGGAAGTACAAAAAAAATTTAAAAATAATCTAAACACTTACGGGCGGTCGAAGTACAGTGTAAACTTTGTTTCACTTGAAAGAGAGTGTAGCGAGAAGGCTAGAAGAGCGAGCACCGAGCTTCCTGCCCCGCTGCCAAGCGACCAAGAACGGGGACTCGTGCGGTGCAAGCGTTCTTCGAGGCCAGCATGCTCGTTATGTAGGGAGGCCGAGGGTGAAACAGTCCACGTGACATCCGCTGATCCCCCACCGCCCCGACGTCTAACTTCTGTGCTTTCGGGTAGACCCCGGCAGGTGCTGGCTCAGATGTTCATTAAGCTACTCCCACTTGACATGAAGGCACAGTGTGCCAAATACTCCCATATCAGGCACATACGCCTAAGTACTAAACTTCTAAGGTATTGTTGTACCTCGTATACAAACATTTTAATCTCATTAAATCATACTATCAACCTCACCACCCTTATCTCGCCAAGAGAAGTAACATATTCTTCGGGCTAGTGCGACGCTTTCGGTCATCTTCAAAATAATTACTTTTGTTTAGTTAATTAACCTACTAAATTCCTGAGGTAGTGTAAATTGATTGTACAGCCAACTCAAATACTGTTCTTTTTTTAACCTTGATTACACGGCTAGAAAAACATATGAATAATCCAATTAACAGAATGCAATCAAACTTTGAAGAAGAGTGTCTTCAAGTAATGCATATATCATACTAAACATTGGCAAGTGCAGGATTCCGAAAGAAAAGAAGAAAAAAAGCACGAAAAGAAAACCTGT
Source organism: Ixodes ricinus (assembly GCA_037355805.1). Classification (NCBI taxonomy): domain Eukaryota; kingdom Metazoa; phylum Arthropoda; class Arachnida; order Ixodida; family Ixodidae; genus Ixodes; species Ixodes ricinus. The sequence goes on from JAZHYW010023393.1 coordinate 169,462, forward strand.
TATGTAACGCGAAAAAAAGAAAAACAGACTGTCTTAAAAAAGAGTCGTAGTACAGGCTAGCTGGTGGAAGTCAGCCATTTCGTCGTTTACCCTGAGACTGGGGGTTTTCAGAGAGGCAAAAGTCAAACTCAGCTACTAGTTTTATTTCAACAACCTCCTCTTATACGAGTCCGTTCAAACAACCTCCTCTTATATAGTCCGTTGGTTGGTGACGACGAGAACGGACTATATAAGAGGAGGTTGTTGAATAAACTAGTGTGAGTTTGAACCTGTCTGTTTTTCTGTTACTTTTGCTCTTTTAAGAAAAAAAAACCAGTCTCAGGGTAAACGACGAAATGGCTGGACTGTCTTGTTGACGCTGCTACTTGCATATTGTGCTACACGAACTCGGATCTGCTATAGGGCAGTTTATCTCAAACAAACTATTTATATGTTGTTGTTGTTTTTTTCTTCCACGTTGAGTTATCTGTAAGTACCAGCGTCAGTTAGGCGATTTGTTTTCGTTTTCCTCTGATGGATAAGAAATACAGCCATGTCTCGTTAATACGGAACCTATAAATTAGGACTTTTAGCGAACCGTTATCATGATCCACGTACCTCACTAGCGAAGCCTTTGAAGCATGCTTTTAAGCGCACACCCGGGTGATACCATGACCGCAGGGCGCGCTTCAAAAGCATGCTTCAAACTCCGGTAGTGCGTATGCGGAACATGATAACGGTTCATAAAGCTCTAATATATTGAGCAGTGGCGCGACTCGGTGCCGAATGGTAATGCGCGCCAAACGAACCACCGAGAATGCGGCTCGGCGACAGGGCGCGAAAAAATGGCGCCGCAGTTTTGAAAAGGACACCGTTGAAATCGGCCGACCTTCCAATGCCCTCGCTGTATCTCGATTCTACGGCCATTGGAGACCAGGAATACACTTCCTCGCAGTATGAATGCCCAGCATATATGCATATACTAATAGACGATATTTTCAGGGACGAACTAGATAAATGCATGCATTTGTGTATTGTTATTATGGACAACTCGCATTATGGACGTTCTCTTCGGGGGAACGGAGGAGTCTATATTAACGGACATGACTGTAACTACTTTTATTTCCTGCGATTTTTTTTTGCTAGAAAACTAGTTACAAAATTTAGAGTATAATAAATACAGCCCCTAAAGGCACCTTTGTGATGAGTTTCATTGAATTCTGTTCGTTGGCTTATCTATACGGCTTTTTATGACTGAATAGCATTCGAGAATACCCTGTAAAACGTATAGATGCAGCAACGGGAGAGCGTGACAGAAGTAAGATATAAAAGTGAAAATGTAGGAATAAAAATTTATAACGTCAATATTTAACAAACTACGTAACACGTCATTTCGAGTAGCACGTAAATATCTACAAGAGAGAGAGAAATTCTGTCTATTTTCCCAAAAAGCGTTGTTTTAAAAATTGGCTCGACGATCAGTGGGATTCATCCGATCGGATTCAATTCAATAAACGCGTGGCCTCGGCTTTCTTCCGTCGTTGCTCTTCAATGCGGTCAGCTATATTAGTCGCGGAAATAACCACATTCATCGCCGGAGCGGCCACTGAGCTGGGCCGCATTCCAAAGCGACGCCTCGCTTGCCCCTGGCTTCGCGACAGCTGTGCGAGGCCCGATTGGTCCGAAGCGCTGACATCAGCACGCGTCACCCTTTCTCTCTCTCCCAACCGCCGACCAATGCGCCGACATGATAGCTCCTCACCACCCGACTTCCTCACGACGTCATGCATGGCGCTGACAAACAAACTGACACCGGCGGGTTTCGTGAAAACGAGCGTTATAATGTAAAAACAATTGCAAATTTCGTTTTTCTTTTAGTTTTAAGTTTAAAATGGCGGCGCAACGATTTCTTTTTTTACTTTGCGTCAATACAAATATAATGAATCCTGAAGTTGATAGCTTATGAAACACGCGTTGGTCTTTTTTCTCGGGTCAACGGTACTCCGTACAAAAAAAAAATAATCAAAGAAAACGAGCAGCATTTCTTGCCTCAACGTGCAGCCAGAATACGCGGCCACGTACTCCGGAGCCGATTATATGCCGTCAGGGTGTATTGTAGCCATGTAATTGGGTAGGCAAAGCATAGGGCACGCGCCGAGTTACAGACATTGTTAGGATTCGGCTGTAGTCGTCACTGAAGCGATTGGACTTGAGTCACTACCCGAACGTTTTCGAGCGATTGATTATCGCCAGCCCGGAAGAGTGCTCACGCAATGCTGGGGTCAAATCTATGAGCCGCATTCAAATGTCGTCATTGGGGGACCATACTTTGTATTGTCACTAGGAGACACTGCGACCTCAAACTACGTCATCAATTTTTGCGACGTAGAGATTGAAAGAAAACACTCGCTTTTATTTTGAAATTACACCGCAGCCAAGAGGTTTCTTGGTCAATGGCGTTGCGTGCCAGTATAGGAAGTATTCACTGGCGGTTATTGCTATGTGCGGGACTGCTGAGTGCGTGCTGACGGTGAGCTTCCACAGTTCTTCTGCGACGTGCCTTTCGCACCATCAAGATTGTCGGTCTTAGCTATCTATTATAATGAGCTCATTCTGAGCATGCGCTCTAAACATCGCGCTCAAGTATGGCGTCCAGTGAATACTTCCCATGCTTGGTCTCACTGCCAGTAAGCTCGTGTAAATTGAAAAACATTCCAATTGAATATCATCACCGTCCTTTAAAAATTCCATCTAATTCAAAGGGGAAAATTGGAAACGTGACATACCTTACTAACCACTGAGTCCGAGTCATCAAACCCGATCCATTTTGTGCCGTTTGTTAGATACCAGGAAGATGTCATGCGGTCATACTTTTCTTGGGAAGTTTCTATACATCGAGCATAGCTGAAATGTGACAATTCCAATACTCAAATTACCTTCAAATATTAGCGATTGGTAATTTTTTCTCGCATTGGTTTAAAGCATAACAATAAAACTGAAAAGACGTTAGAGACATGTGTGGCATTTATTGGCTACAGCGACAGCCCTTTTTTTAGCACAATCGCCTCACTGGGTGGGCGGAAGTAAGTGATTTGAAACTAAAATAATTTATTGGGTAAACAGAACCTTTGTTCACATGCAATACCAACTTCAGAAATAGATGAACACGTGTAGTAAATTTAACGACTATATATCGAAATTGCATATTGCTTGTCAGTGATCCTCTAAGGTTAACGGGAACAAGCGATTGCCGGTTTTTTTTTTTATATTTCTTATTATTATTGGGATTGTCATCAAAACTACTAATATGCTTGAAAGTACACGTTTCGGGAACGAAGACAAGTGGTAAACGTTGACGCCTGCTAATACCTTTCAAAAGTAAAATGCAAAAAAAAATAATAATAAAAGCGCTAATGTTGTGTTTGTGCTAACACTGTCACGCAGTGTACACATTCTTCTATGCAACTCTGACGTCACGCAGCTTCGGTCTCACTCCTGTGGGTATGGCGCATGCGCTGACGCCTGACTTCCGGCAAATCTAAAGCTGGAGTTGCGCACACACACACACAAAAAAAATGGCTACCGCGAATAAAAACAAAACGACGAGTACATCGCTCTCAAAACAATTAGAGACGAGGCTGCAACGACCAACGTGAACCAAAACGGGTCGCTTACATCGGAGCTATCTACAGGCTTGCGAACGAATCTAGCCAAGACTCCGACCGTGTTGGCTTCCTTCGGAACCAGCAGTCTGTACTCCATGCCCCTCGCAGCGAGGGTCCAACAGACGCTCCTGTGTTTGGGAAGATCCGCGAACCTCCATGGCCAGATCCATCGCCGCGTTCTGCGAAATCGACGGTGGTTGGTGTCTCTCCGATGCCTGGCAGTCATTGGCCAGTGATAGAGCGACACTATAACGTGCGTGTGTATTATGAATACCAGAGAACTGCTCTCAATCCTCAATACGCCGATAGAGGAGAGAAATTGAGTTCGAGCCAGCAAGACGCCCAACCACATTTGCTGCGTCTTTGCAGTCCAATTAACTCGGAACATGAATAGTAAAGGGGCGAAAAATAAACTGTATTGTACGTTCATTTTCGTGTACCTGTATGAATCTAACGCAATGCCATCGAACAGTGCTGCTTCTTGAATTTGATGCTAAATGGGTTTGATAAAAGCAGTTCCCATACAAAAACACAATTTGTTTTCATTTACTGTTGACTCAAGTAATATAGTTCATAAAAAATCTTGGCTTAAGTTAATTAGTCCATAATAAGAAAGGCAAAATCGATCATCCAAGTGCGTGTGGGCAACCAATTTTATCAAAAAGTTGCTTTCAAGTTGTAACCGATGTCTAAAACTGTTAAAGCCATCCGGCCTGCCATTTGATCGGGCTGAGAGGCTGGCTACTTTATCACAAGTGCTTTCAGACGTTTTCAAACATCGGTCAAAGTACAAGCGGTTGTCATGCAGTTGAATACAAGAACAAAACGCGAAAAAAGAAAGCAATTGGCAACGCATGAAACTATAAGATGCCCTAAAACAGGCTACACCTGTCGTGGAGCATGCTCTAACGAGATGCAAATATGTCAAACCCTAACTTTCTCGCTTTGTTTTGTTTTTCTTAACACATGTGGGAGAAATTATGCGGAAATCACCCGCAATCTTAGCCATGCGAAAATTGTTTCATGCTGCCTTCGAGAAATCCAGGGTGTTTACTGCACGAAAATAGAAGATATCGTTTTGTCAAAATGCCATTCAAGATTTTGTGCTATGAATACCAAACCGTAAATGGTGTGTGTGTGTGAGATCTTTCTTTTGTTTTAGTAGTGATGTTGAACTATTTTGTTTCATGTTCTAAAATTCAAGCAATTTTCGGAGATTTCTTTTTTCGCTGCATGTGTTTCAGCTTTAGTTCCGCAAGCACCTAAATAAATTATTTTTAATCGTGTCACGAAAGCGCACAAGCGCTGACAGCTCTCTTAATCCTGTATAATTTTCTACGAAAAAGAACAAAAAAGCAATATACGACGCGAAAGTTTGCTTCAGTGATACAGTGTGGGCAATTTAAAAATTTTTAAGAACGAAACTTTTTAAGAACAATATGTATCATGTAATTATAAACTTACCTTTGTATAAATGTATCTTATGGATGAAAGGCTCCGCCCTGTAATCCAAACTACGTGGATCAATTAAAAAATTAAATGCGTTTCTGTTTTTTCTTTTGGCTTAAAAATAAATTACACATTGCAGAAAGCTGACTTCGCGGGAGACCATATGACGCTATCGGTGGTGGCACAAATGCAAAAGTTTAGATAGATGATGTTTCATGGATCAAAAGATACGAGAGAAAAACAAAATTTATCTATGAGCCAGAGGTCCACCTAAGCCTAATATTCATCAAACCGAGAAATGACATCGTGGGCCTTTAACATTTGTTTCGTAAAAAAACAAAAAAGAAACATGTCAGACAGAAAAGAAAACACTATAGTACCTCTCGCTTACAAGTGTTCCTTTTTTTTCATTGCAGATTAATCCTTATAAGCAGTCACTAATTACGTCTTTTTTTACTTAATCAATATTGGAGGTTTGAGGTAAAGCAATGATTCATCAGGAATTGTTCTTTTCTTTTTCTTTTTTATCTAGGTGAAGTTACGTTCTCAAACCTTTTCGCATTTTGTCACCACCACTATAGCGTCACGTTCTCATGAAGCAGCTTTCTGCGATGAGTGGTTATTTTGTAGCTGGCGGAAAAAACGCGTTTCATCTTCTCCGTCGAGCCCTGTAGTATCATATTGTCACCGACAATTTAAGAAACCCAGGACGTAGATTTGTTGCGTTCCCGAAAGCAGAATACCATTAGTGTCCTGCATTTCTGTGTGCTTTAAAACTCGTGATACACTCGTCGCATATTCTTTATACCCCGTCAAGTCCCCGTATCATCTCTCAGCTCTATGTATGTCGCTCCTGGTACGTTTTCTTGCTCGGAGAATATACTATGTTGTGCCATAGATAAATCAAACCAGTCTACTTTTTGCAACGTGAACAATGACCAGTGTAACTCACCACCTTCAAGAACGCGGGACATTGTAGTGCACCTCATGTTTTATTTCTTTAGTTCTTGCTTTGCGATAGATTCTTAAAGACGGTTTCACAGTAAAAGCCATCCTCATTCGGCAATCCATGCTGGCCACATCCTTCGTTCGTATGTACACATGCTAACACTACGTGAGAGTAGCTTTTTGTATACTTTACCAGAGAGTACTTTCGCTGGTTTTTGAGCCACAGTGGGTTCGGCACAGTCGTTTCCATCGACGGTATGGTTTGCGCGCTTTGGTAAAACACCGTCGTGTTAAAAACCCTGCACAGAAAACAAAACAAAAAATATTTGAATGTATAATACATTTTCTTTCTTTAAGTTTCTAGATTTCATATGACCAAAAATGGTTATCCGACCTCAACTCTGACGAACTTTGAGGTCTACCGGAGCATAAATTCATCAAAATAATTTTTGTACTTACATGACTGCCATCTGCATTTTTTACATGTGTGTTTGAATTTAATGCCACTTTTTTGCTTTATTTTAGCATTACTCGAGATGCTGTCAGCAGAGGTTCCAAAGTTTTGTGGTGGCGGCCCGATTCGTATGTAATACACACGCAGTGGGAGCCGGTCACAAGGAAAAGCGTAAGGTGAAAAAAGCTGTGTTTTAGTGCGCAGCTCTTAGGCGCCCGTTTTCCGGGTAGAGCGGCGTCGCCGTCGCGTCGGCGTCGGCGTAGCCACGCTAAATTTCGCGGGAAAATTAACGTCGCGTGAGCTCTAAACTAATTCAATTCCCCGCTAAATTTAGCCGGAAGATCGACGTCACAGACCTGAACACCAAATCAGTTTCCCCGCTAAATTTAGCGGGAGAAATGATGTCACATGACTTTGTGTCACGTCAACTGCGAACAAATTCAGTTTCTCCGCTAGATGTAGCGGAAAAATTGACGCCACGGGACCTGAACACAAATCAGTTTCCCCGCTAAATTTAGCGAGGAAAATGACGTCACATGACTTGGTGTCACCTACGAACAAATTCAGTTTCTCCGCTAGATATAGCGGGAAACTTGACGTCATGTGCGGAGGAGGAGGCGGAAGGTACGGAAAGAGAGGAGGAAAGGATGAGAAGGAGGGGAAAGCAGGAGGAAGAAAGGAGGACGACGAGGAGGGGATGATGTGGAGAAGAGAGGAGGAGAGAAATGAGGAGGGGGAGGGTTAGAGAGAGAGGAGGGAGGATGAGGACGAGAGGAGGAGAGGCGGAGGAGTGGGGGAGGAGGAGGGAGGGAGGGTGGGGAAGCGAGGGCTCTGAGGATGAGAGGAGAAGGGGAGAGGAGGAGGAAAGGACGAGGGAGGGGAGGAGAGGAGAGAAGGAAGGACAAGGAGCAGTTGAGGACGGGGAGGAGAGAGGGTACGGAGGAGGAGCGGCATACCATCCCCTTCGTACCCTCCCCTCCTCTTCTTCCAAAAGCTTCTGCTCTAATTTCGCGTTACAGAAATTTAAAAAGTCCTATCTTTTTTTACATAGTGAAGTAACGAGCAGTCAACAAGAGAGAGCATCATATGCCGGTAACGCGAAACACACTGACGCACCTGTATTAAGTAAAAGAAAACTAAGGTGGCTGTTTCAGTTTAAATTTTGTTTTACAAAAACGTTCGGGGGATGTGTTCCGTTCCTGGCGAGTTTGATACCTCGGTTCATCGCTTCCTTCATCAGGAAACATTTTAATGTGAGGACTCTGCTGAAGACCCAGGTGGGTGTCATTCGATGGAAAATTGCACTTCTGAACTCAAGGTTGCTGCTGACCGGGTGAAAACATTGTTTGTTTGGGTCTGATCCAAACCTCCTAATCTTTAACGAAGACACCTGTAGTGCGCGAGAGAGCTGCTGAAACTTTTCCGTGATCATAATAGCCTACAACTGAGGTGCAAAAAAAAATGTAAAGTGATAGGGAAAAAATGAAAGCCGTTTACAACTCCCTGTAACGCCGAATTAGAGCGCAGCTCTTGAGGAGAGGGAAGGCACGGGGGGGAGGGGGGGGTCACGTGACCTCGGGGAAGGGGGGCGTCACGTGGCCTGGGGGTCACGTGACCTCGAGGAAGGGGGGAGGATTTTCCCCGCTAAATTTAGCGGGGAAAATTTTCCGCTAAATTTAGCGGGGAAAATTTCCCCGCTAGATTTGGCAGGGAAAATTTTCCGCTAGATTTAGCGGGAAAATTTTCCCGCTAGATTTAGCGGGGAAAATTTTCCGCTAGATTTAGCGGGGAAAATTTTCCGCTAGATCTAGCGGGGAAAATTTTCCGCTAGATTTAGCGGGGAAAATTTTCCGCTAGATTTAGCGGGGAAAATTTTCCGCTAGATTTAGCAGGAAAATCTCCGCTAAATTTGCGGGGAAAATTTTCCGCTAGATTTAGCAGGGAAAATTTTCCGCTAGATTTAGCGGGGAAAATTTCCCGCTAGATTTAGCGAGGAAAATTTTCCGCTAAATTTAGCGGGGAAGATTTACCCATCATGCACCGCGCGGTTACACCGACGCCGACGCGAGCGGCGACGGCGACGCCGCTCAAGCCGGAAACGGGCGCCTAAGAGCTGCGCTCTAAAATGGAAACAACGAACCTTGTCTGTTTCCCCTTGTTTATTCAACATTTTTCATTTTTATTTTCGTCCCCAGTTTCGGGTTAATGTCATTATAGTAAACTTTTGAAGTCGGCTCCATTTTGAGTGTATGTTTCTAGCACTATAAAATTGATAGCCTCAAATTTAAGAGGAAAATTTATTTTAATACGAAACCACACGATCAGAGTTTAATTATTATCGCAAATAAGACGCCAAAAACATTGACAAGTATCTTAGGAGACCACTTACATTTTACAACCGATATTGAATTGGAGACAAAGAAACAAGCATGAAGAGGCGAAGTAAGGCGATCAAGAATATTTGCGAGAGAATAAATTACTTTATTGCCGGCACTATTCTTTTTTTTTAAATTGGCAGTTTCTCGGTAATTAGGTGAACTGTGAAACTTTGTACTGGGTCGACTCAATAATCGTTTGTGTGTGTGTGTGCGTGTGTGTGTGTGTGCGTGCGTGCGTGTGTGTGCTGTGTGTGTGTGTGTGTGTGTGTGTGTGTGTGTGTGTGTGTGTGTGTGTGTGTTTTTGTGTGTGTGTGTGTGTGTGTGTGTGTTTTTGTGTGTGTGTGTCTGTGTGTGTGTGTGCGTGTGCGTGTGTGTGTGCGTGTGTGTGTGCGCGTGCGTGTATATTCTAATTTGTATAATTCACGACCGGATTTAAGATTGCATGCAGTCGCTCGTATCTAGACGGAATATAGGAATGAGTGTATTGCTTTACCCACCTGAGAAGAGATAGGATATCTTGTAACCGTGCTCTGTACAGGGCTACGTAGTCGAAGAACGCACAGCAGCTTTGTGTCTGCTAACTTCACTCGAATATCCTAGAGAGTAAAAAACACGTAGATGCGGTTTCAATAATACATCACATGTAAAGCATGCAAATAATCGTCGACACACGTAATCGATCATGCACACACACGGCCCAAGTTGTGGTTATCGACAGGGTTGACGGGGCAAGCTAGAAGTAGAATGCAGTGTGTGAGCGACCCCTTACTCTTCGTAGTTGCCAGACTTTTGCAAAATTGACCATTTTTGCAAAAATTGACGGTTTCTATAAACGCCTGCACAAACTTGATGTAAAGGTAAAACAAATCGGGATGTGACTGTGTCCGAGGACCCAGCCATGGATTTTGTGTGAATACGTTGCGCGCCGCGTCAAATTTCCGACGTTCCTAAGCCATCTCGCTCGTTCCGTCGTGGACACAGTGGTGCTGATCGACGACTCATTAGACGCTCCTTTTGATTAGATACGTTGCTGCATTTCCTTTAGGTTTTCGGTGACTACGGGCTGACATACTGAAATTTTAAATTTTTCGCGATTTTTTGTTGATTTGTTAACAACAAATATTTCCTGATATTCACTTTTTGCGGTGTAAGTCAATAAATCTAGAAGATATTTCGTTTGGCACTGAAGTCAGCGCGCGAGCACATCGAAGTCGCAGACGCCTAAAATGACCGCCAGTCGCCGCAAGCCCCCACTTGCAGCTCGCGCATGCGCGGCGCCAGCTCAAGGTCATCCTTGCACTGTAGTCGGACACCCGATCGACACGAAACATTTTATTTCTTTTATTTAACGTGAAACGTTCTTTGGCTAGCTGTTCGACATTTCGTGAAGCCCAGATAAAAGCGTGGCCATGCGATGCTCGACACTGATTGGTTGACAGATGACAGAGTAGGAGTGAGGTGCTCGACGCTAATTGGTTAACGGGGAGGTCATGTGACCAGAGAGGTAGGCGAGGAGGAGCGAGGTAGGCGAGAGGTTTGAACACCTGTGCGCACTGAGGGGAGGAGCTCGAGTATGGAAGACTCTGGAAGATCGCCAGGCTTTTCGTGCGATTAGTGGCAGTATCGCTTCGTTCTAGGAACAACTATCAAGTGTACACATGGTGCGCGTTAAACTGCCTGATGAAGAGTGCCGTGAACGTACGCGTCTGGCGTCTGGAAGCTCAGAGTATCACTAAACGTTTCTGATGCTACGTTTCTCGTCTGCAACGCAATTGCCGAGCAATTTGCCTTTTTTTTTCGATCAAGTTTATGCGTTCGGAAATAGATGACCCTGCAACGTTGCATCGCCGTTTCCAGAACCGGAACCATGGCCGTTTCCGTCCTGGTGCCTATGTGTCAGGTCTAATTTTAAAAACGTATTCACGCAAAACAAAATGTACAGGAGGACAGCAACCTTCGCATTTAAAGGGTGGAACGCAATAGCTAAATATAAACCCCCCGGTTTTCAAGCCGTTAAAGAGTGTCTGCGTGGCCTAGTGGGTAGCGTGTCTGGCTCGCAACTCACTATACTTCGTTTCAGCTTGGGTCCAGACGCAGCCGATGCTACAAGCACGAGCGTGTGGCCCTGAACAGTGCCTGTACTGCACGAGCCCGCGTGCTTGGCGGGGACGCTGGAAGCCGGAGCTCGCGCTTGTAGCATCGGCTGTGTCTGGACCCAAGCTGAAACGAAGTATAGTGGGTTCGCTCCGCTCTCCCCCAGAAATTCTTGCATTTTCTTTTACTTTGATGCAAATGAATTACATATGGACCAATCAGGATTTTCCCGGCACGGCGACGAGCTCCTCAAAGCTTTCGCTTTAAAAATGTAGTCAAGGAAAGGGGCTGCCCTACGCACCTTCAGGATGTGTCTGTACTCAAGTGATTGAGCCTGGTGACTGCGGCGAGGTCCAAGCAGAGTCCGTCGAAGTTGATGCGCAGCAGCAGCCGTTCCACTTTTTCGACGAACGCGTCGTTTGACGACTCCTGCAGTCGGAACTGCTCGATCTTGCGCCTCGTTAGCAATCCCATAATCTTGAAATTAGACTTGGTCTGAAGCCTTTTAAGGACATAAACGCGTCTGCGACGGAACGACACGCGTGTTAGCCAACATCAACAAGGTGAAGGTTCTACTTTTATAAGCTATTCGCAACTCCAGCAAAGGCGACACTACCAGCGGAGACGACGTGAACGAGTACAGCGGAGCTATCGCGTATCTAAGCTTGCCACAGAAACTGACGTGGCCTGGCGGCCGAAATGCGAAATAGAGAGAAAGGAATTAAATGGAGCAGCCGCTCCGTACCGTCAGTGCCACATAACTTCTAAAAGCACCACGCGTGCGAGAGCCAACTGTGTGATTTCCAAGCTTGTGACTGTGTGATTTCAATCACACCGACATTCGCACGTGTCTCGCGAAACGCCTGCTTTGTGGTGCTGGCAGTGCTCTCAGCTGCCAGAATTTGGGCCTTATAAACCATATGTCCGGCGCTGTCCAGCAACATGGTATGTACCGAATCAGATGATCTTTCAAGACATTCTACATACCATAAGGATATGATGATTACTTTGTGTGGCTAGAGGACCCACAAAAATTATCACCATGTTCATTATTTTTTTAGTCTTCAGCGTTAGAGACATTAAACAAATCGTGCAACGCAACTTGACTGTAGTCGCTGATAGGCTAATAGTTCAGGAGCTCCTCCCATCTCTATCCACTTTGCAGATAGCACGATGGAGAGGACGTCGCCTCTTGGCGTTCGCTCTGCCAAAGTGGAAAGATGTGGGCGAGCTTCCCTAAACTCTCGAACAAAGGACACAAGCACAACAATGATTATACTGGTGATCCTCGTTCTTACCTTGCGCAGCTCGACCCGTCATGACCTGTAATCGCTGGCAGTTGAAGAAACACAAGGCGTGGTTCATTATGTTCACGCTTCGTGATTCGAACTTCGGAGTTCTTTTCGACTAATGACGCAATATCGTTGGTTACAGTTCAATACTAAGAGGGTTGAAACACGGCACCCCCTGCGTTTCATATCTGGTCAGTGGTGTCACGACAGACAAACACACAGCACTGTACGCCAACACAAGAAGCGACGTTTTTGTTTGTTGTGCGGCCCGTGTAATCTGCAGCAGCACCGCTCATGCTCCAGTACGTCATTTTGTGTGCAGTTAAGTGTCGCTCAAGCGTTTACAAGGTTACTAACAAGGTGTCTTCTGGCATCTCCGGGATAACCACTCATGTCATCCTCATGGTGTGGTAATGACGGCTTTATGACCTACCGTATGTGCGAACGATGAACCTGGTATTTTTCTTGTCGAATCCCACCGCGTCCTTGAGAATGATTCTGTCGCAAAGACCCACGGGAAACGGGCCCGCGTACGTCGCGCCCATGGAGCAGTAGATGGTCAGGGCAGCCGGCAGCGTGTGACCTGAAACATGTAGCGGATTATTCGTGAACTTCGGTCTTTTTTTAAATGCCAGGGGAGGCTGTTTATCGCCCCCGCGACGTTGTACTAATGCTAAAGCATTAGCTGTCCCCATGGAGCGAACTGACGTCATCAGCTTTGAAGCCGCGCCAAACGGCACCTAAACTCCCCTGTCCCAATGGAGCGAAGTGAAGCCGCGATCTGATGGGTAGGCGCCCATTGGCTGGCGCGCGTCATCAAGGAACGAGGCTCCGATTGACTCTCGCGCGGCGTAGTTCCAAAAACGCCACCAGAGAAGCCCTCTTCATGGCGGCGCAGCGCACGCAGCGACCCGGCCGCCGGTATACGAGGGAGCAACTGGCCGCAGAGCCCGCGCGGGCAAATTTCGGAGAGGCTGCGCGGCCAAGCTCAGCGGGGCGCGGCCACTTCACGAGAGCGCACGCTCGGCCGTCGGCCGCTACCTCGGCAGTAGCGAGACGTGGCCGTTTACGCCACAACACCGCAGACGAACTAAAAGAACGGAAGAATGACATTCATGCTTTCGCATTCACAACTCATAGAAGTGCTTAGGTGTCCTCGGACTTTTATGGCTGCTGCGCGAACTCGTCACGTCCCACGTCTTCTTAAATTTAGAGCAAGGAAACTGGCTTTCCTTATTGATAATCACGACCACCCACTCAGCGACATTTTACTCGTGCACCTGAAGAGTCGTTGGGCGCGTTAAGTCCGCGCTCCGGAGTGCGAGAGTTTTGCGCTCCTTTCACTGAACGGACAGGAGTGCCACCGGAGACTGACACTCGAGAGGACTCTACGTTCACCGAGAATTTCTCGGCGCGCGAGTGACTTCTTCGCGCTCCGTGATGTCACGTAAACAAACAAGATGGCTACGCTGCTGTTGAGACCGTCGAGACGAAAGGCGTAGCCGGACCGCTGCCCCTTTTCAGTTGATTAGTGCTTAATCCAGCAGGTAAAAACGATTTGATTTGAAAGCCAAGACAGCAAATAACGTTCCGAAAAAGGTTTGCTCGTGCATGTCGCCTGAAAAAGAAATTCATCTATCAAACGGTAGCGTGCCGATAGCACAGCGACAGAAAAGTTGTCGAGATGAGGAGACATTCGGACCGCTCTGCCCCTTTTTAATGCTTAGGACAGCGAATAAAGATACTTCGATTTGAAAGCTCGAAACATCGGTGAGCGTTGAGAAAAAGGTTTGTTCGTGCGTCTTGCCTGAAAACGAATTGATCTATCGAACGAGCGTGCCGATAGCTCGGCGACAGAAAAGTCAGACCGCTGCCCTGCTTAGAATGCTTAGCCCAGCCACAGCGAATAAAGATGCTTAGATTGTAAAGCCGAGACATCAGTTAGCGTTGCGGGAAAGGTTTGTTCATGCATCTCGCCTGAAAACGAATTCATCTATCGAACGGTAGCGTGCCGACAGCTCAACAACCGAAAAGTTGAGATGAGAAGACAGTCGGAACGCTGCTGCTTAGCCCAGCGAATCAAGATAGTTTGTTTGAAAAGCCGAAACATATCAGTTAAGTGTTGCGGAAAAGGTTTGTCCATGCATGCCGCCTGAAAACGAATTGACGGTGCTATCGAAGGACGGTGTGCCGGTATCGGCGTAGCTTCCGTCTCGACGCTGCGAGACGGAACCACGAAATCTCTGACAAATTTGAGGGTTTCCTGCGTCGACGAGCGGGTTCAAGAATGTTGTCTTTAATTTAAATCGGAACAGCATGCATGGTCAATAAATAGATCGGCCAAGGTAACTTTCCACGTATGTGCACGAAGCGAGTCTTCAAACCTTTCAGGAATATTAAAACGTTCGTAGAAACTTCATAACGTCGCCGTCTCCTTTGCTATAGACTCTGCCACTCCACACGGGCCTAATTAATTTATCTTCGAAATAATTTCGGCTTCTGTCACCCGTATCCAGGAGAAGCCGGGTTCGTCATAACCGTGCGGTCGAAAGGAGCTCGTGGGGCTCGTCGATAGTTTCGGGCCGTGTTCCAAAATTTAGTCGATCTCACTCTAGGGTAAAGGTTCTGTACCTTAGCGTTCGAAAACCTACCCGCGTCCAGCGTTCCTCTATTTGTGTTGTCACGTGACATAATCCGCCAGGGTAACTCGGATCCATGCGAGTAGGTTTGGAACGCAGCCTCAGTGTGTCGCGCTCCTGTGCGCCATGCGTCGTTTAGTTGCTGCGCTCGGAGTACGAAACTCGGAGCGTCGGAGCAGGAGTAAAGGAACGCGGACTTAATGCGCCCATTGTATAGGTGGTTGTTCTACAAAACAATATGTTAACTTAAAAAAGAGTCGAAATTGATTGCGACGAAATGAACGCTGCCATAACTGTGCTCTGTTGCAACCCACAAAGAATGATTGGCTCACAAAACCGCATCCGCTGACAAAGACTCGTTTCCACCGAGCTGCCCTTCGTAAAGCCATTTTGCGCCAAACGTTACTTCAGTCACATGGGGGAATAAAAATAAAGATTTATTTCATGATTTAAATCGTGGTTTGTTTTACTGGGATGATTTAAATCAAATATGGGCCGCAATATTAACCGCAGAAAAAAAAAAATATATATATATATATATATATATATATATATATATTATTTATTTACAGTGTGTCTATCATTTGTTGCTTTCTATCGGAATTTGTGTTTGTCCGTCCCGTTTTTCCCCCGCTCCTGGGCTACCATGTCCAGCTCGCCTGCACTCTTGCTTTAGAAAAGTGATGTCTTATTGCATGCAAAACCGAGCAAGTAAAGCAAGTGAAGCTTTTTAGCTAACTAAAAATTTAAAGCTGTTTTTGTTCCAGTATGGCAGAAGTTACAAAAAAAAAACGTTGTTAAACTGTATATCTAAATTTACTGTAATTCTTTGTTTCGCATCGTTATCGGGGATCGGATTAATTGTTAATTGAATCTTTCGTGTTTAAAACTACACTCAGGGATAACAAGTAACTGCCTTCTAGCTACAGTGATTTAAGTCAAATTCATTTTATTTAAATGAAATAAATATTATTTATTTGTTTTTCTATCGTGATATTTTTTTACTCCACTTAGTTACTCACGACCAGGCTTGGGAAGTACACCGTTACTTTTTCAAGTAATTTTGTAATATCCACTTTACTTTTTTGGGGGAAGTAATTTGTAATGTAATTTCGTTACAAAATATTGGTAACGGATTACTTTATTTACTCGTTACTTTTTTAAAAAATAATAGCATAATGCAGTAACTGGAGCAATACGAGCAGGACATTCAGCAGCATAAAGAGAGCAAGTTTAACAAAATAGAAAACATCAGGAAAAAGTGAAAAGCCGAAAAGAAAACACGATTTTTTGTCTGACCGGTCACTAGAACCACTAGAAAAGACGGGCAAGGCATGTACAAATATACAAAGACAAAGATCAGGTAAGACAACGCCAGTGGCTCTCGTCGCCTTCCATCGTGCTTTTCTTCTTCTCCCGGGCAAGGGAAAGCTCTTCGTGTTTATTTGTTTTTGTCTTTCACACCGTTTCACCCTTTCCAACTTCTTCGACGCCTCCCGCCACCCGCACAGACATCAAACGCGGGTCCGTACCGCCTCGATTTGCGGGTTCACAACTCGCGTAATAGACGATGTAGCCTCGCGCGAGGTGGTCGAATTCTCTTTGTCTTTGATGTGCGCTATACTGTATCTATACTTGTCAGCTTGGTCCAGACGCAGCCGATGCTATGAGCGCGAGCATGTGGCCCTGAACAGTGCTTGCACTGCACGAGCGCGATGTGCTTGGCAGGGACGCTGAAAGCCGGCAGCTCGCGCTTGTAGCATCGGCTGCGTCTGGACCCAAGCTGAAACGAAGTATAGCACGCTCTTGATGCACGGCTGACAAGCGCCACGCGCGAGGCTAAGAGCATCGTCTTTGAGGGTACGGACGATACTTCCTTTCGTTTGCTTGTCTGGGAATGGTGGTCGAGTCACTCTCACATACAGTCAGCTGTCAACATAAAGGTGGGCGGGTTGGGGTTAGGCCATCTAAGGAGTGCTGACAGAGAGAGAGAGAGAGAGAAAGAACGCGTAAAAGTGGTGTGATCGTCTATTGCTTTGTGAGACCGATGGCCACAGCTTCTCTCGCTCTCTATGCCATCCCTTCCCTGTACCTCCACGAATATTGGTATGAAAGTGAGAACCGATGAACGATCGATAACCAGTAACCGCCACTTTTTCTCTGACTGGTCGAGTTTTTGGTCATGGAGTGTCCGTCGTCTCCATGGCCATCTCTTGTTTTGAGGGTAAAAGCACTAAAAACAACGGACAAGTAAAAGAAACGAACAACGCAGAGCGCTCTGTGTTGTTCGTTTCTTTTACTTGTCCGTTGTTTTAGCGCTTTACCCTCACAAACATGGATCACCAACTAGCCCAAGTCCATACCCTTCTACAGGCCATCTCTTAATGAGATGTTCAAAATTCAGAGCCTTAAGGAGAACGGAAACCTAGAGTTTCAGTGCATACTTTGCTTGCCAAAACAACACACACACACACGCATATGGTCATCAGCAAGAACAACAAACTCTAATCTACGGAAACACATCAAGGTAAGCTAGGACACGTGCATTCTGCATTTGCTAAGAGCATTGTAACGTTAGAACCAAGTTTTCTCTTCTTGTGAATAACATGCGAAACACCCGAGTCAAAAGGAGCTTTCGTAGATCGGTTCGTTAGCCTCGAATCTCGTAGCGGAGGTAGACGCTGCTACTGAGCATGCGCACCGCTAGCTCTGTCTGCACAATTCCAGTGATAATTTCCAGAGGCCGTAAGCTAGTGGGATGGCTGGTGTTGTTGCAGCTTTCGGTGCGTTGTCAGTTTACAGGTGAACGGAGTGCACCTACACTCTTTCTCTCAAATACAATATTTTATTTTTACGAGGACTACCTGCAGAACCCAGGGATCCTGGGTTCAATCCCCACCCCTGCCTGTTTCGATTTGGATGATCATCGTACCGGGGTGCGGTCGTGTATCACTACTGCGCGTGGTGCACATTAAAGACCCCAGGTTAGCGGTTGTACCGCACTGGCTAAATTGCACATCTACAGCTGAGACGCCAGACGCCCAATGAGGCAGACTAACTTCCGGCTGTATAAACATACACATAACAATTTGCTTTTGCTTGCAAGGACTATCATAATACAGGCGTATGAGAAATGAAAAGTAGTGTTGCAGAACATTTTTTTTAAATATCAAAATTGTTTTTATTGTTTTCTGGATAAGTGAACGGAAAAAAGTAACGTGAAAGTAATTTGTAACGTAACGTGTAAAGTAATCCGTTACTTTTCAGCGAAAGTAATTTGTAATTGTAATCCATTACATTTTTCCAGTAACGAGCACAAGTCTGCTCATGACCTTCGGTTAAATTATGACTACTATTGGCTCCCTTGCGTTGGCGCAAAATGACCTCCGAATAAAACTGCACATACGCAATTTTCACCCCTTTTGAAATGTTCCAGAAACCTGTCCCTAAGGGAACGCCCCCCTTTGGTATGCTCATTACTGTGCAATCGTGTGCATTCAGACGAATGCATCGCCAAATCGACTCCTCTCATAACCGCTGGATCACTGCTCGCGCTACTCAGTGGCAGTGAACGCGCTAAAGGTTTACCTAATATGCAGATTAAATCAACTTACCTCTAGCTTTAAAGTTGATAGTTCCGTTTAGTTTTGGCGGTGGCGTCAGCTTCAGAACTTCTACCGCAGCGACGGTTAGCGCCGTGGTACCTGTTGTGCTTCTTTCCGTCGACACCGCTGATTCTGTCCTGAGCGCTCTCTCACTCGATAAAACCTTTTCAGGTAGCTCCAGATCCGGTGTGTGTGCTTTTGTTGGCACGTCTCGGCCAGTCGATGTCAGGTTTGTGTTGTTGTCCGGGGTTCCTGGAGGCTGAGCAACGTGTAATGAGTCGCTATCTTGAAAATGAGGGCTAGAATGCCGTGGTCCTCCTGGGCAGGGATGTTATCGTAGTAGAACCCGTCCATGTCCTCTAGATCATCGTCATAAAAGTTATTGTCGGCGTCACCGTCGTATGAATTATTGCCACTCATGTTCTCGGTTTTGTTGACTGTCGTCGCTACATCAGTGGTGCTCGCAATGTGTTGCAACTTTGGTAATGCATCGTTATCGTCAACTGTGTTTAATTCATTAACATTGAAGGTAGTGACATTCGTTCCAAACGATTTAGTTAATGCATCACGCTCGGTTGATATAAAATTCTCGACAACGGTTTTGTTAACGGGAATGTCCTCTTTGGCACTGGAAACAGGCAAGCCGGGTATCAGAGTCCTCCAAGTTTTAGACTGGCTCTCAACTGACTCAGCAGTATAAATCTTTGTTGTGGCATTACCTTGACTAGACTGCTGGCCTTCAGTTATCGCGTTTGAAACTATCGTAACTTCCCTAGTTATGATTTCTCCTTGATCTCTGGATGACACAGTATCGCCTTTGCCCTTAGGTAATACAGTTCCTCGCTCCGCGGTGATGATGGTCTCCTGACTACTAGAGGCTAGCGTACTGGCGTAACCTTCTTCATCTTCGTCATCATCTTCATCAGACCCAAACTTGAAGTTGAAGGTAAAGGTTTCACCCTTTGAATCCAAAGACGCTGTTTGATTTGTAATCATTCCATGCGGGATTGTCGTTGACGTATGTTCTGCTTTCTTCAAATTTACGTTAACTTCCGTTTTTGAGTTAGTGGAAAGCAAGCTATTTCCAATCAAAGTTGGAGACTGCTCGGATTCTGCTTCGACACTCCCTTTCGTAGGTGTGAAGGAAGTCGAAGGCCCAATCGTGCGCGAGTTTCCTAAATTACGGAGAAAGCGGTTCTCAAACGAATTTTGAACCACGTTGGTAATGTCCTCACGGATACCCCTAAATACATGTGGTGTCTTTGACGTGACCACCTCAAAATCTGCGCGTGTTCGTGCAGACATCGTGCTATTTAACACGCCCAACTCGAAAGCTGGAATAAACGTCGAAAAATGCAATTTTCTTGCTGCTTGCGTGGGTGTCAAGTCAATTTTGTGAGTGCCCACCCCGCTGTTCGCTTCTGGAAGAGGTCCGGTTGTTGCCTCGCTAAGGCCGGCGTTATTCGGCGACTGCAACCTAAAGGAGGCGCGATCTGGAGTTGCCGTTCTTCGTCTTCGGCCCAAAATGTAGCGACGGCGGCGGTCCCTGTTCGGAAAGGCGGTATTGCCGCGCCTCCGTCCGGGTCGAAGGGTACGTCGACGTTTCCGCCATCTGCGCAGAGTCGTCTTCCCGAGATCTGCAGCGCGACTTTGTTCTGTCGCCTTCGCTGCGGCCGCGGGACGCTCGTTGGTGGGAGATTTCTTCGTCTTGTCTTCTAGCTGCGTGGCCATCTGGACGTGCACCCCGTTTCGAACTGGATTCTGGACACCACTTCCGGTTCCCAGAGGCTCGATCGCCGCTTTTTGGACCTCTTAAAAACGCTGAATTCTGCGAACATGAGCACGGTAAGACTACAGCCTGGAACGCGTCTCCAACACCCCGAAGTGGCAACAAAATGACGTCACAAGAGCTGGCATGTTATGTTGTCGGATGTCGCGATCCTGGCGGTTGGTGATTAGAGTTCCGGCAAAAAGGTACGGGCAAACGCGAGTGTCGCTGCCGTCGCGGCGACGCAACTCCTGGCTGCTAGAGCTTCCGAGAACTGACAAGCTGCAGAGCAGCCTGCAGTAGAGCAGACACCCTGCCAGCATCCACCTCCGCTGTTGAGGCACCACCAGAATCGTGGCAGGCAACAGCATGACACAGCTATGACGTCATCAGACGCAAATCGAGGGACCGCATTTGACCACGCGGTAAACCAAACCAGTTTGAGACGCGTTCCATGCACCATAGTAAAACCACAACTTGAGGTAAATTACCTCGAGTCAGAGGGCAACCTAGATTGTTCTCCAGAAATAAATATTGTCATATAAATAAGCTA